>JAOTRO020020816.1:0-15631 GCA_028566515.2 Pyracantha coccinea | reverse complement strand
AGTAGAATATTTAAGTCGAAAACTAAAAAAATAAGTGAAAAATATACTAGTGAGGCCCAAAACATTGCTAAAATGGGGTTCCACCCTCAAGAATGTCAACGGAAAGTCTGACCTTAATTTTCAAAACTTTACGATGAGGCGAAGGTGAAAATAAATAGATTGAACGACGATTTGTGTACGAATTAGCAAAACCGACTAAAAACTGCCCATGTTTTTTGTGAAAAATGCAAAATTTTCATTTGTACGAAATATTTTTAGTGAGCATTACGGAAAACTTTATAAGGTGTTTGGAAGTGGTTTTATGATTTATTGAGTAACAAATGTATATTTAGTAGAATATTTTAGCCGAAAACTAAAAAAATAAGTGAAAAAATATCCTAGTGAGGCCCAAAACATTGCTAAAATGGGGTTCCACCCTCAAGAATATTAACAAAAGTCTGACCTTAATTTTCAAAACTTCACGACGAGGTGAAGGTGAAAATAAATAGATTGGGCGACAATTTGTGTACGAATTAACAAAACCGACTAAAAACCGTGAGTGTTAAGTGTTAACCCACGTTTTTTAATGAAAAATGCAAATTTTTTATTTTTACGAAATATTTTCCGTGAGCACTAAGAAAAACTTTATAAGGTGTTTGGAAGTGGTTTTATGATTTATTGAGCAACAAATATATATTTAGTAGAATATTTAAGTCGAAAACTAAAAAAATAAGTGAAAAATATACTAGTGAGGCCCAAAACATTGCTAAAATGGGTTATACCCTCAAGAATGTCAGCAGAAAGTCTAACCTTAATTTTCAAAATTTCATGATGAGGCGAAGGTAAAAATAAATAGAACAACAATTTATGTACGAATTAGTAAAACATACTAAAAACCGTGAGTGTGAACCTACGTTTTATTGTAAAAAATATAAATTTTTATTTTCACGAAATATTTTCTGTAAGACCTCAAGAATTTATTACCAAAGAAGAGAAGTATTTTGAAACTTATTTATCGAATAGGCCTTTGTATGAAAATAATAAGGATTATTATGAGCTCGTAGCATCTTGTATATTTTTTTGGAGGTCAAATAACTGTAAAGTTAATCCTTGAGTCGATGATAGGTGGCAACCATTGAATGGCTAGGTGTGCCACGTGGTGACCAGACAAAATGACAGTGACCATGTTACTAGTACACATGGTGGAAAGCGATCAGATGAATAAAAATGTGAGCGATCAATTATCACATAAAATGACCCATTTTAGATTTTATCTTCTTCTTTAGTTGCCACGTAGGTTACAGGAGGTGGCTTAACAAGGCCATTCAAGGATCAGGATCCTCTCTTGAGCAAATGGAGAGGATGCTCCTGATCGGGTTCATCGGACCGTTCAAATTTTATCCAACGGTTACAATTATTATAACTTTTAGTGGAGCTCCTTATTTGTAACTGTTAGATAAAATTTGTACAGTTCGATAAACCCGGTCAGAAGGATCCTCTCCATTTGCTAAGGAGAGGATCCTGGTCCGCCATTCAATATAAGGTAGTGTGATGTATTAGAAGTGAATACGCAATCTAGTAGCTTAGTGTTCCACGCTATAACTTGGACGTGGCTTCAAATAGCCTTTGGTGGCTGCCCCGTATGATTAATCCTTTATTGGGTTGACACCTTTTACTTTCCAATTCAGATAAGAACCGAACCTTTCAAGTACACCTATAGCCAACTATGTATTTTTATTTTCTTTACTTGGTTACTAAGTTCAGTAACCGACTCCATATAGTATAAATAGGATTCCCTCCATTTTAAAACGGAGAGAATGGTTGATATTTACTACCAAGTTTAGATGGCATGCAAAGCTTGAGGAAGCATGCAGTGCAGGCAACGCAGGGAATGATAGATAGAGAGGGGAAAAAAGAGAATGTATATATTTACATAAGTATAAATATAGAGA
The DNA here is from genome assembly GCA_028566515.2 of Pyracantha coccinea. Taxonomy (NCBI): domain Eukaryota; kingdom Viridiplantae; phylum Streptophyta; class Magnoliopsida; order Rosales; family Rosaceae; genus Pyracantha; species Pyracantha coccinea. The sequence continues at coordinate 13,700 of JAOTRO020020816.1, read as the reverse complement.
GAGATTAGAAAAATAAAAGAGAGTAGAAGAAATACATGGTGGTAAGAGTGATCAAGATGCATGCTCAAGTACATGAAGCTTAGCTATTCCGGTAGTGACGTGAATCTTTGTTTTAGTTTTGGAATTCAGGTAGAGAAAATAAGGCAAACCTTTACATAAATTGATTTTATTGAATTTCATGAAGTGTGATAATATTCTTGATCTTCTTGATTGATTAATGTGATTGGATATTAATTGGCTAATTGCTTCAATTGAGTGTTTACTTGTTATTAGTTATGAAATTATTGCTGAAATGTTATTCGTTGAGAATATACTGTGATACATGTGAAAGATGAAATGATATTATTCGTGCATCATTCATGTTGATGTGGTTGGAACTTCAGTGTTGATTGGTCTAGAACTGAGAGTAATTGGAAATGATCTTTTGTGTAATTGAATCTATTCATTGTTGAAACCAGTCCCCAGATGAGCCTAGTGTGCACATTAGAATAAGATATCAGCAATTATCGATGTTGGTGATTTGGGCTAGATATCAATTGTGGATGCAAATTTTCTCCTCCTCGATCTTGGACGATTTTGCACCTACAAAACAAGTTGCACCTTAGGTTAAGGCCAAGAGCCTCACACGCCCACGATGAATGGGGGGGGCTTTGGCCGAAGAACCTCCGATGCCAAAGTTAGAATTTAGAGAGAAATGGTGTTTAGAGGATTTTGGGATTTTTGTGAAAGTGTTGGAATGAATATTTGAGGGAAATGGGAGCCTATTTATAGGGTTAGGCCGGTCCACTTAGGAGAGGAAGTGGCCGGCCATCTTGTCCATTTTTTGTGGGATTTATGGTTTAATTAGCCAATTTATTGGCTAATTAATTATGAAGGAAATAAATGGGGAGTTATCAAATTGATTGCCTAATTTTATTTGGGTAATAAAGTGGAGAAAAAGGATGGAAAAGGATGAAAGCTAGGGGGTGGCCGGCCAAGGGATGATTTTGGGTGTTAAATAGGTTTGATTAGCCCATTTATTGGCTAATTAAACCAAAAAGGGAAGGTATTTCTTGTATTTAAAAAGTAATTAGATAATTTGGCCAAAAAAAAGGAAAAAAGGGATAAAGAAAAGATGGGAAAGCCTAAGTAAATGGCTGGCAATTGATGGAAAAGGTCAACCGGCCTTTAGGGTTGGTTTTTGGTTTTAATGGCTAATTTAATTGATTGATTAATGAATTATTTGGTAATTAATTCACTAATTAACCAATTAATAATATAAAGGTTATGAGATATTTATCTAAATAAGGATGGACAAAATAATTTGGATTTAATTACCTTTTCTGGGCACCTTTGACCTGGTTAAGGATTATTACCCGCTACTCGCGTGTAGGAGTTCCGATACACCTCAAGGGTATTTTTGTCTCATTCGTCCAAAAATCCACGTGTCGCCTTGTGAATATTATTTGGCTCCACAATTATTATTATTATTATTATTATTATTATTATTATTATTATTATGTCAACACCTTAAGAGCATCTCCAAAGGAGATGTCAAATTCAAAACATCAAATTGATATTTGATGGCTTATGTGGCAGTTTGACAATTTGTACAATTTTTGAACCACCTGATGTTAAATAATAATGTCATTCTAATTTTTTTTATCACTTTATGGAGTCCATTTATGGAGGCAATCAATCAAATCTTAGAATATACAACATTTATTATATATTGCATTAAATCTATTAAAAAAAATACTAAATCAATTTGACAACTGCTGTCAAATTTGACAATAGAAGGCTTTGCCTTCAATTGACTTAGCGCCACATAGGAAATTGAAGGCCCGAAAGGAGAGAGTTTGATGCCATTTTTTACTATTATATGCCTATGTGGCAGTTTTGACATCTCTTTTGGAGATGCTAATAAAAAACATTTAATTTAAAAAAAAAATACAAAACTGAAAAATGCCAATTGCACACTGTAGTGTGTGCAAGGGGCTAGTTATTATAGAGACAAAAACACAAAATAATTTCATAGAACTCTACTAATTTTGAATCATTCCAAGGAGATAGAAAAGTCAAATTAACCCCAAGAAACCTTACCCAAAAACAAGCAAACCAACATTTTAAAATTCTAGCCTTGCTCCTAATAGATTTGTTACTTAATGAAGTTGAACCTACAAATTGACACCATCTAAAAAACTTCAAATTGATTTTAGATACATAAAAACTAATTTATGTAAGATTAGTTTTAAAATTCCAATAATTTTGCAAGATTAGTTTCAAAATTTCTACACTTATGCAAGACCAGTTTCAAAATTTTTAGCACTTTTGCATGACCAGTTTCAAAATTCATTCACTTTTGTAAGATCAGTTTAAATTCCTGTAACTCTGCAAGTTTAGTTTCACAATTCTCGCAATTCTGCAAAGTTAGTTTCAACAATTTTAGCACTTCTGCAAGATTAGTTTCAAAATTTATGCACTTCTGCACGACCAGTTTCAAAATTCATACACTTTTGGAAGATTCGTATCAAAATTCCATCAATTCTGCAAGATTAGTTTCAAATTTCAGCAATGCAAGATTAGTTTCAAAATTCCTGCACTTCTGCAAGATTAGTTTCAAAATTTTTAGCATTTCTGCAAAGATCAATTCAAAATTATGCACTTCTGTATGACCAGTTTCAAAATTCCAACAACTCTACTTGGTGCCAAAATCTTGCCCGAAAGATTAATCCTTGCTCTATGCCACTGTTCCGTCTCCTAAAGATTTTCAAAAAACCCTAAATGTTGACCAAATTTGCCCTACCAATTGGTCATTTCATCGGGTAATTGTTTGTTAGCCGACAAAATTGTTTCTGTTGAGCGAGGTTCATAGACCAATGCCAATTTTTTGGTAGTTAAAAGAGAAAAAAGTAACTCTGAGGCTTAATTTTTCTCTACAGTACTTCTTTCTTGGAGGACCAACATATATACAAGACTACAAAGCCTAATTCAAGGGATTCTAATTACACCGATTAGGAAATTTTAATTCTTTACAAATATATCCCATTGACTCACGACAATAGAATGGTGTTGACCCTAAAAACTACGTAGCCTACATGGTGCGCAGGCCGAATAACGAATAAGCTAACTACGTCATTTAGTCAAATATGGGGGTGCTCGATCGGGGAGTGAATGAGTGTTGATGTGGCGTTGGGCACGCTACTGACTTCTTGATCTTGATATTGCTGCCAAGGAAGGAACACGTCTTGGTCTTCGGGTTCGAGAGCCTGAAGACAAGGCTGCTAGTTCTGCAAAGTTCAATATTGAATTCAGCTTTCAGTGTGCCGAATATTAAGTAACTTGGTAACAGTTCACTTCTCCAAGAAGGCTAATGATATGACTTCTTCTAACAAGGAATTGAAAATCCTTGTTGACCGAGAATTGGATAGATCACCAGTTGGTCTCGAAGCAGTGTTGCTTATCCAAACTAAAGGTGCTTATTGGTCAGCTGATTCTACGGCTCTTGTGTTGTTTATCCAAGCTGGATATGTTGCTAGTTGCCACCACAGTGCTATTTATCCAAAGTGAAGGTGTGCTGATGAGAAAACTAAAAATCTCAAGGTCTTTGATAGGTTTCGCGGGACAATTTTGTGTGTTGATTTGGAAGGCTATTGAATGATGCACTCCTCTTTCTACCTATAGTGGCAATTTCTTCATGGCCAAGGTAGAGTTCTATTCGGACTAGAATTCTTCAACCAAATCCGAATAGGTCTTGGCCAATCCTAATTCATGTAGGGTTCTGAATCAAGTTTTTTAATCACCCAGCTTCAACCCTTGATTCTTGTCATTTTTCTGATTCGAAGCATATCTGTCTTTTGAGGATTCCTTATCATACTAGGATTTGACCACCCTTATCCAGATGGAACTATTCCTTGATAGGATCTTGCCGAATCTTTACTGAGCCAGGCCCATGGTGGAAATATTCTTGACACTTCAACCTGGGCTGAGAACAATCACGGGCTCGACCCAAAACGTCATTTTGGGTCTACACATTACCCTCTCGCTTTTGAGGTCTTCGGCCTATAACATTTGGCTGAGCTTCGGCCTTGAAGAAGCGAACAGTCACCAACCAAAGAGAAATCCTCAGCCTACACCATATGGCCAAATATTCTTCAACCACCCGCTTAGATGCATTTATAAAACACGATCTCCCACTCTGCATGTCAGTCCTTAATCATCCTGAAAACTTGACACGTGACAACTTCCCATCACGTATGTCTGTCTTCGACAATACATGCTCCTCACACCTAAGGCGCGTAGACGCTGAAACATCTTCTCATAATGATCATTCCTTAAAGCTTGCTAATACACGTAATCGTGCAACCTCAATTTACGAGAATGTCGACCTCTTCACTTGGATTTTTATTTTTGTAATGATTGCAAAATATTTCCGCCAGATTTACTGCTCAACTTTCTAATTTGAGACCGTCAATCTTCTTTTCCAGTTGCCTATAAATAAAAATCCCGACTTCATTCTTTGGTTACACTTTCAGAACCCAGAAACTCTTGCCATCTTACTTTATTCATTTGAAACCCAAAAACACAGAAACCCAGAAAACTTCACCTTCTTACTTTAATGGCTACCAACATTTTTATCACCAAGCTTGTTGAGAAGTGTGACAAATGTCACGAGTTCATTGATCGAAGTGCCATTAAACCTCTTTGATTTGAAGGGGACATAGTTGCTACTCACCAAATCCTGGGTTCCTTATTCAAAGATGACGTTCCAGAACTCATCACTAAAATGCTAAAGGCTTACTTATGAGCCCTTTATGTCAAGGCAATGATTGGTCGAAATAGGAAATGACCAAAACTCAAGGGGCATGGCGCCATAGCCTGGGCCACTTGGGTTGACCGAATGGAACCCTACTTCACTGCTTCCTGGAAATCGATCAGCATTTTCGATGCCATTAAAGTGTCAACCATCGAACTTAATAGGGATCGAGAACTCTTGATGACCGCTATAAGCTTTTGGTGTTCGACCACCAACACTATGGTTCTCCCTTAGGCCCTATTGATCTGACTGAACTAGATGTGATGGCTATGCTCAGCATCCTTCTGCCTAGTCTCCCAATTGATACTGCTCTTTCTTAATATCAATTCAATCCAGAGTTAAAAAGGGTCTTTGAAGAATGTGCCCACGAAGTCCTGAAGAAGAAGGATCAAGAGGTGTCAAAAGAGAAGGCAAACAAACTCCACAAAAATTTCTTCAATTATAGCATACTCATCACTTACTTCGCCAGCTAAAAGAAAGAACACATCAAGAAGGGGGAGCACGATGCTTTCTTGTTCTACTGGTACAACAAGTATATCTTTTGTATCAAGTTGAACAAATGCCTTGTCGAGAGCACGCCAATGGCCGAAGCCCTAACCAATGGTCCTCAATTAGATCTCAGCCCTGCCATCCTTACCAACCTCACATCCTACCTTGTCAAGGCAACGGTTGGGAAAATTGACCTGCACCAGAATGGCCCACTTTGTGTTTTCCAACTCTGGCTGCAAGTGTACTTTGCAAATCTAAGGCTAGAGTTCCTCAGCTTTGACTCTTCTAAAATGATAGGCCTTCAACTGGCCTCACGCCCAAGTCCAACCTACTCGGTCGAAGAAATTTTCAAATATTTCTTTGGCTTAGAGGACTTGACTAACGATGAATCTTTGATTTTTAGTTGAAGAATTTATCTCTCCTCCATTAGACTTCCCACATCTGCATGGCAGGAGATAAAAGATGCCGATCTTCGGTAAAACTAGGGCCGTTCGTGCTAGCTCATGACCTTCCCTTTGGATATGATGCTTGGTGTGCCAACTAGAAAGTCTATTATCATTACTTTATAGCTTGGCAACTCGGCTATCTCTAAGGTTGTCCCTACCTCTACACACATATCGCTCATTAATAAGTCGAGAATGGCTTTCTGGTTCTTCGAAACGAGAATGTGAGGAAGTAGAGAAGGAGTTTCAAGAACGGTGCACCAAATTTCACCTTTGCCCAAATGCTCCTAAGACTCACAGCATTAGCACTTTTACCAACTGGTGGGATGTTTATACTAAAGAACTTTTCGGCACGTCGGTTGACTGAATAGGACTCCCGCCCCAAAATCCAAGGAAATGGCTCAAGGTACTTTTTACCTCTCAATCAGTTTTTCCAACCAACTGTTCAATAAAGCGTGCCAAAGTGGTGGCGATGGTCGCAGCCAGGAAAAAACTCGCCCTTCCCCCACAGAAGGTTGCTACTGCCTCTACCGTTCCTCCTAGAATGGCTTCAACAACTCTAGTTTTGGCGAATTCTACTATCGTGAAGGTCGCCGCTACCTCGATCGTTCATCTCATAACGGCTTCGACTGCTTCTTATGTCGACAATGGGCAAACGTTCTCGTTCTCTAACCAAAACGACTGCTGACATCACTCTACTTGTAAAATGGTTGAAAAAGAAAGCTAAGAATGGGGAGTGTGAAATTTTTGTTATCTCCAGCCAGGAGATAAGAACTTCAACCGTTAGCGCCCTTCATCCTACTCCTAGCGTCGAAGTTTAAATGGGGGTGCTGCAGGATTCCTTGGCCCCAAATATCGATCAAATGGTTAATATTCAACAAACGGCACAAACTGTTGTTATGGTTGAACAAGTCAGTGTCCTAGTGGCCGAGGAACCTGTGGCCTAAACCCTATTGTCGACATCGAGCTAGAGGCCACTGTCGTTCCTAAAGAGGCAATGGCTGGCCTGGCCGAAATCACTCCCTCCCCTTATCTAAAAATCATTCTTACATCGCTTATTTTGGATGAAAAGGTATGAATATTTCAACACCTATTGTCTTTTTATTATTCTATCAATATCTAACCTTCTCTTGTTACCAAGAAAATGACAATGAGCTGAATGCAACCAAGTATGGCGCCCTTACCTTTGGACAAAGGAAAAGTTGTTATGTTTCCATTGCCTAGTTCAGGCTAGGATATGAACCATTCATCGATCGAGGCAGCTGGCAACGCTGATCTTGAGACAACTGTTGAGAGGCCAGTGGTCAAACCGGTGGTTTACGTGACCAAGAAGCGACTGCAGAAATGTCGATTCACCCTAATGACCAGGATCTCGACATCCCTGCACAAGACATTACTTCAGCCTTTGCAAATTTTTCTTTATTTTGATTTTGGCTTTTATCTTATAACGCTGAACCAAAGCAACATCAACTGTCAGGTGCCTAGTCATTCATTTCATAAAAAATTCTTCACATCGAGGGGCATTATTTACATTTCATGGCCGTCCAGATGGCCATCAAACATAGATACCTTCATCAGTCGTATGAATTGAAGAGTTGTCTTATACATTGGGCTCAACTATTAAGCTGTTTGGGTTTAACTAACAGCCTAGAAGATATGGCCGAAGTTACCTCTCGACAGGTTTAAAACATTTATCTTTTTTCATTGCTTTTAGACTTTGCTCGTCTAACATTTTCTTTTCTGCAACCTTCATGAGAGGTTGAGCTTAGCGCATATTTGGCTAGCATATCTAGGATGGCTGGTCATTTTGTAGCCTTAGCTGAGTCCAATGCTTTGACTAAATTATAAGAGATTTTATCCTTCTCGACTTCAAGAAGTCTCGACTCTGTTGGAGAATGCCTGAACAACCTTGCAGCCGATGGTCTGGTTAGTAACGAAAGTGTTGTTCACTTAACAACCATCTTAGAGTGAGTTAGGCTAAACTTTGATATCTTCAAGAAAACTTTGCAAGCTGACGAGGACCTGAAGGTTGCAACGGTTGCTCAAGAAGCTATCTCACTAGATCTATAAGCAATTAAAACAAGGAAATAGAAAATGGCAGATCTCGACCGTCAAATCATCGAGTTTGAATCCCTTGTTCTGAGCTTGAGAAGGACTTTAAATCAAACCTCGGTTGGCAGAGTATGCTGCATGTACGAAGCAGATACAAGCGTTGAAGGCTGACAAAAGGACACGGCATGCAGAGATCATGATACTCTTTTCTACAAAATCACAAACTTCTTTAGATGTTAACTTGGCGTACGACCTTGCGTCGACCCACTTGGTGAAGTATTATGTTGCTACAAGTATCCATGCATGTTTTGCCGAACTAGGCAACAGTGAGATTTTGCCAATTATGTTCATAGCCCATCTTCTTAATGGCCATGATTTGGTGACCAAATGAAGCAATTCGGTCAGGATTCTCTGGACAGGTCCATGGATTTGACATTGTAAGCAGCTGTATGCAATCTTTCAAAATACTCGGCCATAAATATTTGTCACTGAAGCAACCAACGCATTGTGCGGCCAAATTAGTGAGCACTGTTTATTCCTTCATAAACTTCTGTAATAACAACAAGCTATCCTCATTTGTTCGGTATAACTCATTTTCGTATACCACATAATTTGTAGCGTGCACCTTCGTCTTGCTGTCGTGTTTGCCAATAGGATTGTTGAGATATTATATGATCTATCTTCTCTAATCATCTAGCAATACTTCGATTGTGTAGATATCTATGGGAGCCTCCCATTCTAGCAACGAAGGCAAAGACATAACTTGTGTTCGAATTACGTTATCCAGTTTGAGAGTTCATTGATTGACCAACGCCGAGTATGGATGCTTGTCGACTGGTATGATCCGGACAATCGCACCCCGCAGAAGTTGTGAGCTAGAGGCTATTTGATCCAATTCATCATCATCAATGTTTTAAATTCGAAAAATATGCTTGAAAGTGATGCTTGTGAACGATTTAGCCAAATAGCTGGCGACCATGTGATAGGGAGCCAGAGTACAACTGATGTAACAGAAAATCTCATTGATTTAGTTAATTACTAGCTCATAATTGCCAAGGACAAGCACTCGGGTTGCCATTAAGTTATAGAGAATGCTAAGGCTAATAACAAGGGCTTCATACCTGGCCTCGTTGGTGGTGCAATCAAAATCTAATTTTTAAGAAAAGGGCTAACGGTAATGGTCAGGTGATTGAATGACAATGCCAACACTGGCTGATCGCAGTCTTGGACCCGTCAAAGTACATCGTCCAATGATTATTATTCATTTATACCATGCCAATTTTGACATTGTTGCCCTCAAATCCATACGGAGAAGGATGTTGGGCAAGGAAATTGGCTAGAGCCTGACCTTTGATGGCATTTTGAGGCACGTATTGCAAACTAAATTTGGACAAAGCTATTATCCATTTACCAATTTGGTCTTTGACAATTGGCTGAGTATGCATATAATGGATGACATCGATTTGAGCAATGACTTAAGTGACAGAGGGGAGCATGTAATGTCTAAGCTTGGACGCAGCAAAAAATAAAGCAAGGTAAATTTTTTTGACGGCCGAATAATTTATCTTGGCCGAGTTGAGATTTCGGCTGAGGTAAAAAATGGCCTGTTCCTTGTAGGGATCATTATATTATGCCGAAAGATAGCTAATGGATTCTTCAACCAAGATATACAGCTTGAGAGGTTTTCCACGCTGATGAGGCATGAGGACAAGAGGACTAGTGATAGAGGCCTTAATTTGGGTAAAGGTGTCTTGATGTTCTTCACGCCATTGGAATTGGTCTGAATCTTTCAGTTGTAGGAGCGTGACGAAATTTTTCATCTTTTCCTTTGAATTAGATATAAATCAGCGAAAAAAGTTGATTTTGCCTGTAAGGATTGCAACTGCTTCTTTGTCACCGGTGGTGGGGTGTCGATAATTGCATGACCTTGTTCTTATCCATTTCTATGTCTCAGTAATGTACCGAGAAACCTAAAAAGTTGCCTGCGGATATGCCAAAGGTGTATTTAGTAGGATTCATTTTGAGTTTATGCTGACGCATGCAGAGAAAAGTTCGTTGAAGATCATCTAAATGTGTTTGGCGGCACTTGGACTTGACCACAATGTCATCAATGTATACTTCAACAACAGTGCCAATTAGATCGTGAAAAATAGTATTCATGGCACGCTGATATGTGGCACCAGTATTCTTAAGACCGAAAGGCATAATGACCCATTCATAGGTTCTTAACGCCCAGGGCACTGAAAACCAATCTTATGGAAAATAAGATCTCGTGGTTTACCCTAGCATTGATTAATAAATCTAAAATTGGCATTGGATATTCGTCTCTATGAGTTGCTAAATTCAAATTACGAAAATCGATGCAAATGTGCAAAGCACTACTTTCTTCAAGACTGGTACAATGTTTGCAACCCATTCGACGTATCGAGCTGTCTGAATGAAGTCGGCCTTTAAAAGTCGAACAAGTTCATCTTTTATGCCGACCTGAACTTCGGTCGAGAATCATCGTGAAGGTTGGCAGAAAGGTTTACATTCGATTTTAATGTATAGTTCATGCTCAACCAATGTCATGTCAAGTCTAAGCATCTCATGGTAACTCCAAGCAAAGCAATCTTTAAACTCCTCAAGTAATTTACAAAGTTCAGCCTTCATAGGTTATGGAAACAAGGAACTAATAAATAGAGGTCGAGGCTCATCGGTCGTTCCAACGTTTATCTCCTCTAAAGAATCTTTGACTTCAGGCCGATTATCTTCGAGTTTGACCGGTACAGCTTGGATTTTATTGAGAGAAATGACTGGGGAACTCCACTATGTTCACACCAGAATTCGGCTGCTTGGAAATGGTGCACCAATGGGCCAGCAACCGTTCTACAGAAGAATCCTATTGAATAGTTTCCGCAGAAACATGTGGCCCTGCATTTGTCATGTCATGTTGTATTAGTCATCAGGACAACCAACTAAGTCAGCCAATCCAGGCCTCGTCGAATCCTATTGAATAGTTTCCGCAGCAACCTCGATGGCTTTCTGGACAGAGATCCTAGTCAGCCTTTATTCTTTGTTAAAGCTTTGAAGAGTGATGTAGCCGACCTAGTCGTCATAATAATGGGCCTGAATCATGTTAGCCTCAAATGGCTGATTATCGGCTGGATGAACTACGACTGCTTTGCCATCCCAAAAAAGAAGAACTTGATATAACGAAGAGGGAATGTAACCAGTCAGGTAGATCCAGTCACGAACAAGCAATGCATTGTACTCGGTCTTTGAATCAACTATAAAAAAACACGGTCATGTGATTTCAACCTTTACTTCCAAAGGCAGCACTCATTTTGTCTGAGATTTATCGCCCATAAAGCTGCTCATAGTCACACGGGGATGGAATGAGCTCGTCTTTAGAGCGTCCTAGAGCTTTCATCATGGAAACAGCCATGATGTTGGCTGTTGCCCCACAATCAATGAAAACTAGAAATTGGATACCTTTCAATAAGAGCTGTGACGTATAATGGTTACAAATGATGAAGGTTAACGGCTAAGGAATGGGGAAATAGCTTAGCTAAAGCTGCTCTAAGCTTGTCCTCTTTACTAATTGGCTCAGCCTTTTTGTTAGCCACGAAGTCAACTTGTGTGGCCTCTTCGGTAACCACATCACCATCCAAAAACTTGGTTGAGACGTGGTTGGTTGGAACTCTGCAGTTAGAATATGGTTGATTTACATGTTGTCAAGGACCAAGGGTCCCATTGGGTTGCAATCCACATCTGTTGAACCAGTACAAATTAGTTTGGCCTTCGACCGCTCTAACCACGTCATCCACAACCATAGGTTATGCAGAAAGAACCTGTTCACCAAGCGTGTCCGGTGAGGCCATTTCATCTTCGACTCCCGCATCTATCTCCAACAATGCTGGGACTTGGTCCTGGGTTTGCAAAGCCTTACGAGTCCGCTCTTGATATGTGATATAAGCGTCTCATGTGTCCAGATAAGCATCTAATTTCTCGACGCGTTCCATCTATTCGGCCGTGAGGCCGAATAATAACACAGTCGAGAAAACCTCAAAATGATGTTGCAAATATTGTAGATCATCTAAAGAAAATGGAATGTCTGCGGGATTGAGTCGGTATATGGTCCACGTCGAAACCAAGAACATTGGCTTCGTGAATGTGTTGAAATCTAGCCTTCATTCCTAAATCCAACCATTTTTAATGATTTTTTGGGCATTGGGGCCAGTCAAAGCTAAATTAAGAGATTCTTGACATGCCTTTGGGAGGCCTTATAAGTAATTTGCACAATATTTCTTGTGAAATTCTCGCATATACTCCAAAGCTTCGCCAAAGAATGGTGGATATCAATTTCGTTTGACTTTGATCGATGGTTCCTACAGTGGTAATGGAAGGAGTTTACTTTCAGTCTATTTTTTAAAATGCTCGATGCGAGCTTTCATTTCTCCAAGCGGAAGAAGAAGTTTGATTCTCTTCTCTGATTCTTCAATCTCAGTTTCAAAGTAACGATCAATCACTTTCTTTACTTGAAGTAGCTCGGTCATGATTTTCGGAGTTTGTCAGTCATCCTCCTTTTTTATTTGGGTTGCCATTTTGTGACCGAAACTTCTTGAGCAGCTCGCCAACGAGCCATGGAATCCATTCTTTGTTGGCGAGATGTTTAGGACTTGGATAGAATAGTGTATGCGCTAGCAAGGGGATTGTATCCATACCAATGATGTGGTTTGAAAGTTCGCTGAGCCGTGGATGAACTTGAACTTCCATAATTGTGTACATAGTAATCCTCATCATAAAATGGCCTATCGAAATCAATTCATCATCTAGCCGAATAAGGTTTGCAATCTTGTGTTTGAGGGCCGAGTCTGTCGAAAACCTTTGTTGGCGTTGCCCCAAACCAAGCATCGCTTGGGACTTCGTCAAAACCATAGGCACGGGCCGTGGTGGTTCGGTCGAAGATTTCTACGGTTTTGACTAAGCTCTAATGACTTTTAATTGGCATTTATTGCACAGGATTATTGGGCTTTCAGATCCTTCTGAACTGGAGTCAGACACTAGCTCGGCATATACTAGATTTGAAAAGAAACTAAGCAGTTCGTTTCGGGACATGGTACATTAGGATGACTTCATCTTTCCTTTTTTTTTCTTATCTCTAGGCAAATGGGCATCTGTCATGTTTACCAATACCGAAGGGAAAAGATTGGCGTCAACTAGCATCTATGTCTTCTTCAGGAATTTCAGTTTGCCATTGTTTGTCCAACTTTAGATGGCATCACGAAACACGACGCAAGTATTCGTCGTGTGCTTATTTGAGTTGTGATATTTGCAGTATGTTTTCCTTTTTAAGTCTTCAGCCTTAGAAATGTCATGCCCTGGCCGAAGCTTAATAATCTTTGCAAGTAGTAACTGGTCGAATATGGCATCAACCTTGGTGATGTCAAAGGTGTATACCTTTGATGTCTTGACAACCGCTTCAATGGAGGCCGAGCGCATTTTGACGTCCTTGGAACTAGTGTGAGCTAGTGCCTTGCATACATAAGGTTTGTCAATCACTATCTTGGCTGTGTCTACACTGACATATTGGGACTCGTCGCTTCCAGCTGATGCATATCTCAACATTGGATTCTTATAAATTGTCCCATGGGTTGGAGTTCTTGAGATTTTTCTTCTTTGAGCAAATAATCATATTGATCAACGTTCTAAGCTAGCTCATACATATCTCAGAAGTTTGCCCCAAATAATTTCTTCTTGTATTCCACATCTAGACCGTTCTAGGCAAGCCTAACAAATTCGACCTCGGGAAGGGGTACTGGACACCAATTCTTGGCCGATTTGAAACTGCTAAGATATTCCATTGGTGACTCATTAGATGACTGAGCCATTCTAGCCAAAGAAGATGCTAACAATTCCATCCCAGGTCGATAGATTTG
>JAOTRO020020632.1:0-15632 GCA_028566515.2 Pyracantha coccinea | reverse complement strand
GAATTGATTATGAGGAGACATACTCTCCTGTAATGGACGCAATTACGTTCCGTTACTTAATAAGTTTAGTGGTTTCAAAAAAGCTTGACATACGACTTATGGATGTTATCACTGCTTATCTATATGGAGAATTAGATACTGACATATACATGAAGGTCCCAGAAGGACTTAAGTTGCCTGAAACGACTAACAAACCATGAGATATGCTCTCGATCAAATTAAAGCGATCATTGTATGGGCTGAAACAATCTGGACAAATGTGGTATAATCGTTTCAGTGAATATTTGATCAAAGAAGGATATATCAACAATGTCATTTGCCCATGTGTGTTCATTAAGAAATCCAATTTTGGATTTGCTATAGTGGCAATATATGTTGATGATATGAACTTAGTTGGAACTCCTGAAGAGCTCAATAAAACATCTGAATATCTGAAAAGCGAAATTGAAATGAAAGACCTTGGAAAAACAAAATATTGTCTGGGCCTGCAGATCGACCATTGTGCTAATAGAATTTTGGTCCACCAATCAACTTACATTGAAAAAATCCTGAAGCGATTTGGCATGGACAAGGCTTATCCACTCAGCACGCCAATGGTCGTTTGCTCTTTGGAAATTAAGAAAGATCTATTCCGTCCAAAAGGAGATGATGAAATGGTCATTGGTCTAGAAGTACCATATCTGAGTGCAATACATGCTTTATTGTATGTAACACAAGGTACTAGACCAGATGTAGCTTTTTTAGTTAACTTGTTAGCAAGGTATAGCTCTGCTCCAACAATTTGTCTCTGGAAAGGAGTCAAAGATGTTTTGCAATACCTTCGTGGGATAACAGACATAGGTCTCTTCTACTCAGATAAATCCATAAATGACCAGATCCTTGCTGGATATGCAGATGTTGGTTTCCTCTCTGATCCGCATAAAGCCCGCTCACAAATTGGATATGTGTTCACTAATAGAGATACAGCAATCTCATGACTCTCAACAAAGCAAACACTAGTTGCTACATCTTCCAATCACTCAGAAATACTTGTTTTACATGAAGCAAGTCGTGAATGTTCTTGGTTAAGACTAATGATCCATCATATCCGGAATTCATGTGGTTTACCTTCGAAGACAAACAATCCAACTGTCATCCATGAAGATAATGTAGCATGCGTTGCCCAAATGAAGGAAGGATTCATCAAGGGCGATAAGACTAAACACATATCTCCAAAGTTTTTCAGTGCATATGAGCTACAGAAGGCTAGAGTTATTGAAGTCAGACAAATCCGTTCCAATGAAAATCTGGCAGACCTGTTCACCAAGTCTCTACCAAAATGCACGTTTCAGAAGTTAGTGCAGAGTATCAGATTGCGTCGACTTACAAATCAGCTAAATTTGAAGAATGCGGAATCAGGGGAAGATAAATATCAGGGGGAGCATCCATGATACATGCTTGTTGTACTCTTTTTCCTTCGATTAGGATTTTTCCCACTGGGTTTTTCCTATCAAGGTTTTAACAAGGCAACATAAGCATATTTAACACTATATCAACAATCCCGGTAAAGTTGTACTCTTTTTTCTTCGCTATGGTTTTTTCCAACTGGGTTTTTCCAAGCAAGGTTTTAACGAGACAACTGATGTTAATATGTGGACATCCAATGGGGAGTGTTGAAAATACTGGTGGGTTAATGAATGCCCACAGTGATATTGAAAACATTGGTAGATTTTTCAATGACCACACAAAGTGATATTGACTTGGGAGGTGAAGGAGGATCGCACTTTCAAAGATGGGTGCTGTAAATTTCAATGTATAGTTAATACGTTTGTTTGGAGTTACTCTATAAATAGAGTACTCTGTATGCTTTCAAGATATTCAGAAAAGAATAAGAAAGATTAATAACATCATCTATCCCTCCCTCTTTGAATTGTCATTCTCTTTCGTTATAGTTACAGTCTGATATTTTACACATGTTTCGCTCCTATTACTAATAAAAGGTTATCTCTCTAACTTTTAACATATTTATAACAATATGAAAATCATTTTACTTATCAATTTTTTCATATCTCATCACTAACACATATAAAATTTAAAAAAAATGTGAGTTCCTCTCTACAATCCGTAGTCAAATACCTAAAAAAATTGATTTAAATCAACTAAGACTTTTTCATATATCGTCACTAAAACATATAAAATTAGAAAAATTGTGAGTTCCGCTTTACAATCCATAATCAAATACCTAAAAATTTTGATTTAGATCAACTAAGGGGTAAGTTGATCCAAACAGCTACAAAGCTGTTCTCCATAAAAAAAATAAAAAAAATAAAAAAAAATAAAACAGCTACAAAGCTGGACATGTGTATGACGTGGCTCCCAACAACTTTGTCCGCGTAAAAGTAAAACAACGTAGGAAATCCCGGTAAAAGAAAAAGTGAATGAAACCAAATCCGATAGACCTGTCCTTCGTATGAATCGTTATTCGTTTCTTGGGTCGTCTTCTTCCTTGCACAGATTCCGTCTGTTTCCTCTCCCCAATCAAAATTAGGGTTCTCAACGGCACAAGGTACGCTCCTCTACCCCTGAATTTTACTCCATCTTCGTCGTTTATTAATTTCACATTCCTGTGAGTTTACGGTTTTTCTTATTTTTTGAATCTGAAAAGGGTTTAGGGTTTATGTTCAATTTTGCTATTTTATTTCATTTTAATTGTGGATAAGCATCTGAAACATCAAACTCTACTTCCTGTAGAATGAAAACCTAAAACTTTTTAATTTGAAATCTGTATTACTCTGCAGAAAACAGTAGTCATATGTGAAGTAGAAAATGATGTATTGCAGTATATTCCTGTGTGTATTTATGTAAAATGATTGTCTATGTGAATGTTTTGCGTTGATTGTTTTCGTTTTGGTAGTTTTCATTGAAACGTTTGAAAAACCTTCGTCTCGCTTTGTTTTGTAATGGAGCATTAATTTATAGGGGAAACTTAGGAGATGAGAGCAAATTTTGTAACTGATTGAGGCTTAGACATAAAATGATAAAAATGTCCATCGGGACAAATGGGGGTTTGATCAATCTGTAGATTATCGAGTTTAATCATTTGGAGAATTTTTGTGTTTTACTGGTACAGTTAGACATTCTTGCAAAACGCGAGTAGTTTACTCCAAGGTCGAATTTTCAGGGGAATTAGCTTCTGATGTAGAAAACTCCATTCGCCTTCTTGCTTGGTTTGTTTAGTTCCCCTTATTTTATTGGAACTTGCATTTTGAAGCTTGAATTTACTCAAAAGAAACCCTCGGACAAACCACAAATATGGATCAGCTAAAAGAAACAGAAGATTGGTTAAGGCGCATTGCGTGCACTACCATTCTATTGTATTTGTTGTTAATAGCTGTTTCCGTAATCCGTTGGCCTTTTGTTCCAGTATTAGTATGAACTTTCATGTCTGTTATATTGATTGTATTTTTTTCGGTATTACATGAATATGTGAATATCATGAATGAAGCCATGTTAGGTTTCTCAGGTATGGTCCAAAAAGGCTGTTTCCGATGATGTCTAACCAACATACTGACGTTCCTCCAAAATGATTTGGATGCTAGGGTTTTTTTTTTTTTTTTTTTGGTCATTCAACTTTTTGCTCGAGGAGCTCTTACATTTTTATTTTGGGGATTTTTTCTTTTGCTCTAAGTTTTCATGTCAGAATGGAAAAGGGACATGAAATTTGTATGTGAACATTAAATTGAATGTGTATAATGACAGAATTTAATCACAATCACGTGTCAGCATAAGTTGTTTTGTATTTGAAAAAGCCTGGCTTGTACTTATTTGTACTTACTGTTTCCATTAAATTTGTAGCTATGGATGTTGGAGATGAAGTGAGGGAAGGCACTATTCAGTCTCTTATCATGGATTCCCTGGAGTCTATTAGAAAAGGCGAGGTACTTTCTCCAGAAGACAATGCTTGGGTTGATTCGTGCCTGATTAATGAATTTGATGTTTCCGATGACAACTGGGATTCTCTTAAAGGTGCCTTACATGAAATCCTTAATTCCCAGCCGCCCGAATCGCTCAGCTCTTCTGCACTTGTAACTGATGGTTTACCCGGAGGAGGAACTGGCATTGAGATACTTCCTTCTCGTGAGCGGGCAGAAACAGAACAACTCCGAAGAAGAATCCGAAATGCTGTTCTTGGTAGTGGTGAAGGAGCAGAAAGAAGTGATGAAGATGATGATGGTGACATGCCAACTGATGAGGATACGAATAATTTGCAGTCATCAACTTTTACAGGAAATCCATTTTTGCCAGGTTACAAAGATGACCCGAGAATGACCGAAAACCCTGAGTTAGGAGCCGATATCAGCTCCTCATTATCTGAGATGGAGCCTTCAACTGAGGATATTTTCAGGGTTTGGGATTTGGATGTTCCTGTGGGGGAAGACGACCTGGTAAAGCAGTTGAACAAGGCCCTCGAAGAAAGTTTGCCTCAATCGGTCCCATCAACTTTTGATGATTCTGATGTATGGAAAAGTATTAAAGTAGATTCGGCTGATGATCTAGTTTCTGGGATTGCAGATCTATCTTTGGATCTAAACTCTAGTTAAATATCTTGTGTATATTAGGATTTCGTTGTTCGTTGTGGTGTTAATATTCGACTTCCCGTTGTTTCACAATTTCACCGAAACACTGAAGATTTATAATTGAGTTACAGTTCCAATCAAAATAGCTGTAGAAAGTAGAAAGGTTCCTGTTTGTGCAAATCAGCATGGAGGGGCCTTAACCACTCATCAGCATTGCTCACCAACCATGAATCTGGTACTTGGTGTGACCCATTAAATTGAACCAACCTATCGCCGTGGTCTTTGTGGCGGGGAAAATCACCAGAACGATCGGAGAAGCTGACCTGTAGTGTTGTCCACCGTCCACGTGGGATTCCCGTCTCGTCGAGCCTTACGTTAAACCGTAGCCATTAGTCAGTGAGAAAGGGGAATGACAAGCAAGAGAGATCATACCATAACAACCTCATATTTACTTCCCCTTGTGGGAGAGGAATCTCTTGAGACAAGTCTGTTTTGGACGCCTCACATTGTGAGCGTCATGCATTTGTCTGTTTGCTCAACTGAAAAAAAAAGGGAGAGATATGATGGCTGTTTTTTACAAGGTGAGAAAAAACCCTCGTGTCTGAACCACGTACGCAGCCAGCCAAGTCAGCAGGTTATCATCCACACGGCGGGCCGGGATTGGCCGGAGCACAGCAGCCTCAAATTTGACATCTTTGTTACGCACAAGACAGTTATAAATGTAGAGAATGAGCACATGTGTGGCAAAGAGCTAGAGAGCTTTGCCAGAGGAGATAAGATTATATTAAACTTTGCTCTCTCGCTAGGCTGCTACTCTTTGTAGCTAACAATGGCTTCTGCATCTTTCCTCAAGTCTTCTCCGGTTTTCGACAAATCTGAGTGGGTGAAGGGTCAGACCCTCCGCCAGCCTTGCGCCTCTTCGGTGGTCAGATGCCTCCCCACTGCCCCGTCTGGTCTAACCATTCGTGCTGGTTCCTATGCCGATGAGCTTGTTAAGACTGCTGTAAGTTTTACAACATTTTAGTTACTATAAGACTTGTACAATATCATTATTCTTTCCTAGAATATATACGCAAGAAAATCTGAAAATCTTGAAATGTTATCTTGTTAAAACAGTTCTACACGTTTCTTGAACTATTGTCTATTGATAAGGTAGATTTTTGTTTGAACATGTGGTACAAGTTGATAGTCTGATAACGTAACATGCTAAACTGTTTAGTCAAGAAACGTTTATCCTTAAATTGCACCTTTGCCTGTTGAGGTCTGAATTTGATGAGGTGTGGTTTTTGTTGTGGGAATAGAAAACTGTTGCATCCCCAGGGCATGGAATCTTGGCCATGGACGAGTCCAATGCAACCTGTGGCAAGCGTCTGGCCTCAATCGGGCTAGAGAACACTGAGGCCAACCGCCAAGCCTACCGTACCCTCCTTGTGGCCGCCCCTGGCCTTGGCCAGTACATCTCAGGTGCCATTCTCTTCGAGGAGACTCTCTACCAATCCACCGTTGATGGAAAAAAGATCGTTGATGTGCTCGTTGAGCAAGGCATCGTCCCCGGGATTAAAGTCGACAAGGTAAGTGACTGAAACGTAAAAATTTACATATCAAAGCAAGCGTTACTTTAATGTAAGCATAGTATTAGTACATAAAACTTATGGTAGCTAAATGCTCTGATTATAACAACAGGGTTTGGTGCCCCTAACGGGTTCCAACGATGAGTCATGGTGCCAAGGTCTTGACGGTCTTGCCTCTCGCACAGCTGCCTACTACCAGCAGGGAGCTCGTTTCGCCAAATGGTAAGGATCAAACCTGTAATCGCCATGTTATGTTGGTAATTATATTCTAGCTCATTAAGGTAGATCGATGACAATCAAATGTAACATAATTACCAACTCTGATGAACTAGGCGTACCGTTGTGAGCATCCCCAATGGCCCATCAGCTCTTGCAGTAAAGGAAGCAGCATGGGGTCTCGCCCGCTACGCTTCCATTGCTCAAGTAAGAGAACTGATATCCTATCAAGTTATGATTTCAAAATTAATTGACTAATTGCTATTAAGTTGCTACTTAGACCACAGGGTTTTGTTTTGTGTCTAGTTAGGATGTGTTTCTAATTGAGAAAGTGTTTGCTTCTTGATTCTTTAGGACAGCGGGTTGGTCCCAATTGTGGAGCCAGAGATCTTGCTTGATGGTGAACACACCATTGAAAGGACTTTCGAAGTCGCCTTGAAGGTCTGGGCCGAGGTTTTCTTCTACCTAGCTGAGAACAATGTCTTGTTCGAGGGTATCCTCCTCAAGCCAAGCATGGTTACTCCTGGTGCTGAGGCCAAGGAAAGAGCCACCCCTCAACAGGTTGCTGACTACACCCTCAAGCTCCTCCACAGGAGAATCCCCCCAGCTGTCCCGGGAATCATGGCAAGTGTTTGAAAAACTTGATGCTGATTAAGTGTTTCTGTGATGAGACTATATCATGTACTGACGTTGGAATTGTGTTTTGTTGAGCAGTTTTTGTCCGGTGGGCAATCTGAAGTCGAGGCAACCCTGAACTTGAACGCGATGAACCAATCACCGAACCCATGGCATGTGTCCTTCTCCTACGCCAGAGCTCTCCAAAATACATGCCTGAAGACATGGGGAGGCAGGGCGGAGAACGTGAAGGCAGCTCAGGATGCTCTGCTCATCCGTGCCAAGGCCAACTCACTTGCACAGCTGGGCAAGTACACGGGAGAGGGAGAGTCGGAGGAGGCAAAGAAGGAATTGTTTGTCAAGGGCTATGTGTACTAAGTAATTTGTACCGACGCTGTAGATGATGAAGAACAAAGGGAAGATGATGATGTTGATGTTAATGGAAGAACCAGACATGCATCTCTAATGTGTGTAATGCTTTATAGCCATGAAAGACTATTTTTGTTGAACATTTTATGTACTTTTTAGCAACTTAATGAACTTCTTGATGATGAGAGAGTTAGCCTGTAGTTATTCAATCAGATATTACAATGCTTGTGATTTGCATCTTGAGTTCATAAATTAACCTCAACCCCGGAAAAAGCTCGAATTTTTCAGTGATTTCTCCCACTCTAATTCACTAAGATAAATAGTCGAATCGTTAGACTACAACTTGGGCTCTCGGGAGAAAACCTTTTTTGCACATGTTGCATGAAACGGGTGCCCCACATTCATGGTTGTATGGTAGCACATGATGCAGAGAATGTGAGACGCCCATTTCATGCAACGGGTGCTGCAGGAAAGCTTCTCTGCCTCCTTGGATTGCCGCCTTCGTGTATAAGCACTCTGGTAAGAAGCTAAAATAGATTTAGTAATCCGGATTAATTTCTCATTTGAAAGCCAAATCACGAGTTTTGGGAAAAGCATCCAAATTCATTTGAAGTTGGTTCACATTTTCTTCCTCAGTATTTCGATAACATAAACATTGAACAAACTGTACTAAGAACTCACTTTTCTGTCTTTCAAGCGATACACATTGCTTTCGATAATATAAAGGTAGAGATTTTCTTCATCTAATCTACTTTGCACAATGTACTTGTGAGACTGATGCTGATCCAAAGAAAACAGAAAAAGGTACAAGTAAGAATACAAGTGCACAAGTCAACAATCAAGATTCTGCAACGGTAATTTGTCCAGAACATCTGCAGCCACAATGTAGAGGAAGAGAAAGGTTAGTAAAATTCTCGGACAATGATATGATGAAGAACAAAGGTAATCTCGTTAGTTCAAAAACATGACCAGACAGAAAACAGAAATACAAATAGATGGGAATCTTAAACAAGTTGTTTATCTCTACACTCGTCCAATTTCAAAACAAACATATACAGCACGTTCAAACCTTTGAAGATAAACTGAGTAACTAATTTTCTCCCCCGACTTATCTTTTCCTTGATCAAGGAAACAGTATAATGGGAAGCCAATACAATCTCCACCTCTTTATTTCTACCAAACCTTTAAAGACAGTAAGGCTAATATGCAAGGTGGAGGGAGAAGGCGACTGCTCATATTCAGTTTGGGTTCAAAGATATTCCATGAGTCTCACATCATAGTTGAAATGAAGAAAACAAATCCGCACAAAAACGACAATTCAAAGAGAGATATATGATTCATTCATAAAGCCTATGTGTTTGAGAAAATTCTCTTCTATCAAACCAGACTACTAGCAGTCAGATGTAAATAAAGTCTACTCTGGGTTCCCTTATTAAGCTGACTTTTTGACAGCAAATAGATGACCTATACATATGTTATGTCATCACGGATTCATTACTGTCATCTTATAGGTGAATCTTCCAGGTGAAGCATACAGCGGCACACACATTAGGGCTCACCTATCTAATTAACACCAACTTATGTGCTTGCTTAGAAAACTATTGCCAATTTGTAACTTTTTTTTATGTCATTTGATTATATTGAACCCTGCCCTTCCCACAAAGGCGTAACGGGTGCAATTTCCTTATAATGTCAACCATCCGTCTGAGTTCAAACTTATCATCCAAGTTCTTTGGGAAAAAAATGCATTACCAAGAGAAATTGCGGCTTTGTAAGCCTTAATTGTAACGTTTTCTGCTAGCAATTAAAGTTGCTCAAAACCAAATATGGACGTTGTTGGCATAAATGGATGGGTAGTTGGGTACCTAGAGAAAACAGTTTACATCACTTTAGTTTATTGACTCAAGTCCAAGAACACATGCCCACACTTGTTTATGTTGCACTCAAGAGTGAAAAGTATGGTGACCGAAAGTACGGTTCTTTGGGCCTGGTATAAAAAAAATCCCTCCTTGTTAGTGACCCAATATAAGAAAAGTTTCACTCATTTTCTAGCATTTTGAAAGCAAAAATCTAATGCAAATACCCATGTATTTTACATAAGCATGTGTAAACCATTGATCTGAATAATCCTTTTCTTCTCTAATTTAAACATATCAAAGTCATGCTAGAGAATTTTCCTGAGCT
The DNA here is from genome assembly GCA_028566515.2 of Pyracantha coccinea. Taxonomy (NCBI): domain Eukaryota; kingdom Viridiplantae; phylum Streptophyta; class Magnoliopsida; order Rosales; family Rosaceae; genus Pyracantha; species Pyracantha coccinea. The sequence continues at coordinate 6,121 of JAOTRO020020632.1, read as the reverse complement.
AAAAGCAACAATTTAACTTCGTACAAGAAGATCTTGAAAACATAAAACAAATGGATGAGGACAATGAGATATGCCAAATGCACCTTACTCACTTTCCAGGCTACTTTCTGAAGGATCGAACAGGAACGACACTTGCAGATTCATCATTCACACCGTTTAGAACACCCACACCCTGTTCCTAAATACGACGGCCAGATAAATATTGTTTTGATTAGTCAGAATGCTTATAATGTGCAAATAAAAAAGGAACAGAACTACAGTTCACAACATTCAAACTGCACATCATAATGCATGTTCAGAAGAGAAAGAATGCCTTGTTACTAAGAAAAGAATATGCCTTAATAAAGAACCAGAACCAGAACCAGTACCAGTACCAGATAGTAAATCAACATGGGGATATATATAGATATACCTGGTTAGTTGAAGCTTGACCGCGTATTCTTTGGGGCCTGGTATTAAGATCAATGGGTGTATTGTCCATCTTGTAGTCACCATCAATATTGTTGTCTAGGACTGCAGTTGGAAAGACATTGTGATTATGTTGATTCTCTCCGGTTTTTAAATCAGGCAGCTGATTTTGGTCCCTTTGTACCTTCTTTTGGTCAAGTGGTTGAAGCCCTAGTTCCTCTGAACGGCCAAGCTTATTCCCTGGAAACTATAGAGAAACGCCCCACGAGAGAAAAGAGATTAATCTCTGGAGGTCTAATATAAAACCTTAACCGGAACTCTCCAGCAGAGAGACAAACCTCAACTCTCTGCCTGAAGAGGAGATACCTCCCGTGGGTTCTTTTCCCACCGACATGTACAATCATATCACACTGCAGGCAAAGAGAACTACCATCCACCTCACAGTAAAAGAACGCTACATGTATGTTTTCCAAGGGAAAATAAGTCTTCAAAATCCTTCTACATAAGTTTAATATAGCTCACAAAAACTAAAATTTTAAAACATTGAAGTCTAGCATACCAGGTGCATTTTCGCAAATATCACAGCGAGGAACATCACTAGGTGTGGCTATCCCAACCCGTACATGTCTGTTGGCAAGTTTATTACACAGATGGACCTGCAATTCCAACACAGAGAACAAAATCATGCCTCTACTATAATTTGACAGGAGAGCTATAAAGGCAAAGAGAGAAAGGGCTAAGAATTTAAATAAGCACGACAAATATTCGGTAGTCATGATTTCCGTAAACACAAATGGCAGCAAAACTTCAACATAGAGAAGCACACTAGACTTGTGTATAACACATGATATTCGAACCACACTACATTCAGATAGCAAGCCATCACCAATCACTTCTTTAACCAAACATCTCAAAAATCATGACTAATATGGACTGTTGATTAAGTTAACCTATCTCACTTTTACAAATCCAAAAAGTATAGTATGACTCTAACAGCATCTGGGTGCTCATAATTTGATACGAAACATCGTATGAGACAAGTAAAGCCAGTAAGCCCAATCATGCTGAATACGTTGTGATTTGTCAGGCGACAATAAATCACAATAGCCAAAGTGGTGGATTGCCCTGGTGGTTAGGCTTTCCTCTTCCACCCACTACGTCCCGAGTTCAAAACCCTACCCCAGCCCCATTAGTGTAGATTAGTGTAGACTATTCCGCTTGTCCAAAAAACCAAACACCCTGTGATTTAGCTTGCAATAATCAAAATCAAGATTAACAACCAGAAAACAGACCTACAAAACCCAAATTCCCAAAAAATTGCAAACTTTGAGTGCTAAGATCATTGGAAGGATCATACAACTAAAAGTCAATGTTTGCATATAAACAAAAGCAACGGGAAAGAAGAAATGAACAACCTTTTCGTCGCAGGAACGGCAGAGGGCGGCCTCGTCGGCGGCGCAGAAGAGGATGGCAGCGGCGCTCTCGCACACATCACAAAGCGTTCGCATACTGTCTTCCCGCTTGTTCTCATCCCTCCCTCCTCCTCCAGAAAGCCATTGATTTTCTGGTTTCCTCAGAGACGGGCAAAAGACAAAAGGGGGTGAGGGAGGGAGGAGAAAATCGAGTCACTTTATATATAGATAGTGGGCAGCTGGTACTTTCTCTGCAAACGTGACGTTGACGTGTATGACAATTTGGTTTTTGTTTTTTCATTTTCTTTCGTTTCATTACTATTTATGGAAAATGTTTCTCATGGTGGCTCCACTTCAATTTTCACTTGAAATTCAATTCTTCCACTACCAATTAATGGAAGTAGAGATGTTCACTTGATTTGAAATTAAAATTCTTTCCGTGTTTTTACTTGTATCCCCTTTTGAACGTTTTTAATATACTATTGCAGTTTTAACGAATATAGTTTAACTATAATGCATTGAAAATGTACGCAAGATAACAAAATTCACATAAATTATAGCGTAGAAAAGCTACACAAACAACTAAGAAACTCACATCACCGTGATTAAGTTTTATATCAAGTCAAGGCCAGACAGCCCAAAACTAACTAAAACCCTAACAAGCATAACGGTCATGGCCACAGATTAGTCTTCAGTAATCCTAATTATTGGGTAGTCCGACTTTATATCTATTAGATTGGCAAATAAGCAGAAATAATATTTCTTGAATTCAATCATGATCGTTTATTTTCCATACTACTGAACAGCCCGGAGTATTGAAGAAAAATTGCATCACAACATGAAGTAACTTCATCCACAAACTCCATCTATATTTGGGGTGAATCTGGAAAAATTATGGTCTTCGACTGTGTCATAGCAATAAAATCTTCCAAAAGCAGAGTAATACTAGATGGGAATTAAAAAAAAAAAAGATTGTATGGGAAGGATTGGATTGAAGAGAAGTAGGAAACAAATAGTGAGCATGGCACGACCAAGTCGCCACCAAGGAAATGTTATACAAGGGATTAATTCAAAAGTCAAAAAACCAAAAAAAAGCTGAAAAGTTGTGAGAGAAGAGTTTGCGCTAATAAATTTTGACAAACTTTTGAATATGTTGGTAAACATATACACATTAAACAAATAAGGAGTTGTTTTTTTATACGGTAAAAAAATTATCATGCATTTCAAACATGTAAATATACAAAAGTGAAAATGTTTTGAAAGGAATGCAAAATGATTTTTTTTTTCTCGAGATAATTTCTCATAAATAAAAGCCGCCCCATGCCTCCACCCCCAACCCCAACCCCAACATGCATACACGATTCTTGTTTGTCTACTCTTCTAAAGATAATTGTCTTGCAGTATGTGTGAGATTTTTAGCATAAGTAAATAGAAGCCACTACTGTTTGGTGGCCTTATATAAAACTGACCGCAAGTTTTTACGATGTAATTACACTTAAAGCTCGTTTGGAACTGCTTCTCTAAAAATCACATGTTTTTTAAACACTTTTGATAAAAAAAAATGTTTTTGTTAGAAACGCCTTAAAAATCGCTTACTCCTTTTCTCTCTCAAAAAATCAGAGTCGCTGCCTCTCTAACCCTAAATTTGAGAACACCATAGATGCCGCCCCTTGCTCCTTCTTGGGGCCGATTGCAGTCCACTGCCCTACCTCTAGGCCACCTCCCGTCTCCTCCGCCTCTTCCATGTTACTGCACCTCCTTCCCTCTAGCCTCCTTCTTCCCCTTTCTCTCCGAAACGTTCTCACCTCCGCCCTCAATCAACTCCTTTGGTTAACCATTTTGAGAGTCGATAACATGCATCCTAGACGTTCTTCGTCTATTCCCTAACGTTTATTGTGGGCTTTTTCTATTTTATTGTCTTTAGTTTTCTACCATTTCCTTCTCCCCACAGTCCTTTTCCAAACCTATACCTCTACTATCCCCCATCTATTTCTCTACCTTCTATCCTCATAAGCCATCCCCACCCCAACCTTTTCACGGACCCACGAGCATTAAATCGAATAGGGATGCCAAATCTATTTTTGCCCCTCATTTCCCCTCTCTTAACAGGTATGCCGGATTTCCCTCGAGGCGAAACAATCTATGACTTTGCCTGAATAGGGGTATTTGATTTCACACATCCCTTTAGCCTCACCCCTCGTCCATCTATTACTGTATTTGTATATATTTGCAAGGGTTGGTGAAGGCCATTTGGATCTGGTGACTATCTCTTGGTTCGGCTTTCCTGGTTATGAATTCTGGTTGTGGTCTACTTTTGGTTGCAGGTTTGTAACTTTTGTGTTGCAATGTCTTGGTCGAAATGACCACTTGGTCGTTTTCTCTAGTGTTGATGCCTTGGTTTTTGCTAGCAAGGTGCATTTGGGGATAGAAATTAGGGTTCTTTTTTTTTTTTTTTCTTATTGGGTTGGGCTCTTTGTGCATTTGGATTTTCTCAATATGCGTTCGGTTTTTGCCTTCCTTTGGGGTGGTCCTAGGAACCCTTCTTTCAGTTGAATGAATTTGAATGTTTTATCCAAAATAAATAAGGGATTAGGATCGAGAGACAAAGTTTTTTACAAATATTTCTACATTATATTTCAACCTTAAATTGCATAATATCCATTATCCAAGGGTTTTAAATAAAGAAAATAGAAACTTTTTTTTTCGGATGAAAAATAAAACTTTTTTTGAAGTAAAACTGAAATAGAATTAAAACTTGAAGAGAAATGAAAGCTGTAAAAAGAAAAGGAAACGAATCTGCCCTCCATATTCTTCTTCCTGTATTATATAATTATTACCCTAACCTGATATTCTGAATGACATAGTTTGAAGTTTGAAATTCAAGATGATAAGAGCAGATGTACATGAGAAATTTTTTTTTTTTGAATAAACGATATCTTTGTGGTTAAAATTCGTCTTTGGCAAGAATCGAACAAAAAACTTATCACTTACTAATGAAAATAAATATCACTAAAGTGTAGGATTAAATGACTTACATGAAAAATAATTAGCCATGACATCAGCAGTTTTGAAAAGATAATTATATGAAATAGAAATTACCCTTTGATATCAACACGTTCTTAGATTGACAAAGAAAATTTTTTGACCATGACATAATTATTTTTTTTTTTTAACAAACGGTATTATCTACATTAAGAGTTGGCTAAATCTCGCAATGAGTTAACAACAATGTAGTTCAAATTCGTTTTTAACGAGAATCGAACCTAAAACCTCTCACTTACAAATAATAAAAAAATACTACCAGACCTTAACATTAAGTGGTGACATAATTATTAATTGAAGCCTCAAGGAATACATATCAAGATTGATCAGTTAAAGCGTACTTAAATTTTTTGGGTCAAAAAGGCAAGATGGGCAAGACTCGGTGCACAAAATCTAATCATTCAACCCAAAAAAAGGTCATTCGGTTGAGAGTGATAACTCCACCATGGATGATTGACAGATTGTCTTCCTATCATAAAACTCAATTTTTTTTCTTCCTGTTTTTCTCCTTTCACTCGAGTATGGAAGAAGAGTAACGATGACATTCAGAAGAGGAAGGCAGGAGATGTTTTTCAAATGTTTAACCTAATATTATTTTGTGAAAATATTTTCAATTAAAAAATTTTTTTTTTATAATAAAAGTTTGAATACTGTTTTTATTTTCATGTCATTGCCACTTCATATCCAGAGCTGGCTTTGGGCAAGTGCAACCGGTTTCGTGGCACAGGGCTCCAAAATTTTGGGGGCCCCCAAAAATATATTTTTATTGAATATAATAATATATATATATATATAATAATATTATATAAAATATTAATCAAATCAAAATATATACGTATAAAAATCTGATGGGCCATTAGATTACTAGCTAAAACCCATAGAGTCAGACTACTAGTCTTCTACTACCTAAAAGCCATCACCCATCAGCCTACTACCTACGGCTACAACCTGTACAAAATCCCATCACAGAAGACGCCAAAATCCCATCACTGCGCGTTCCACTTTTCTTCTTTTCACACCTGTGCCAGTGTGCCAGTGTCCCAGACGCATCGGAATCCTAGACGATGTGCTAGTGTCCCAGACTCCCAGTGTAATTCCCTTATCTCTTCGTCCTATTGTTATATTTCCCACAAATTATTAAACCCTAATTTATAAATTTATGAAATTTGTTGATGCACAAAGTCAGTGAGGACTTTGGTACAACAGAAAGTGTCAAGTTTGTGACCTTCGCTAGATTGCTCCGGTCACTGGTGTGGATA
>JAOTRO020020165.1:0-15647 GCA_028566515.2 Pyracantha coccinea | reverse complement strand
TATAATCATGTCACCGGGAAGTTTGGCTCGCCTGACTCTGAAGATATGGATGATGATTTACTGAAGAAGAAAAATGGAAACGTGCTAAAGAAGATTGGGGTCTTTTGGAAGAAGCCGCATAAATAGAAAATGCAGCTGGGCAGGTTGATAACTCGATACATCCATCAATTATGTCTTCCATGTTTGCAAGTATTGCTCTTGCTCATATTTTCTAACTAGCTTTCTAGTTTTCGGGGCATGGCTACCCCGGTTTGTTTAAAAGTCGGCAATCTACTTAGCTTCTATTACCGGTGAAGTGGCTGCAATGCAGAAATATTTTGGTTCATTGTGATGAATTTTGCTGTTTTATTCGAATATTTATTTTTTGCTGCCATGAGTGATGGAAGGTATATGTATGTATTGGTCAAGGACAAGATTTACTGTTATGCGAGACAATATTTGATTAGTAAAGTATCTGGGTTAGTTTTGCTGCTATTTTCCATCATTTTTAAGCTTCTGTTTGCTTGGTTCCTCTGTTAATTGTTGAACAGTAATTTCCTGTTTTAACTTTTAAGGTTGGCCGTATGAATTCTAGAATGCTACTGCACTCGGTTTTACGCAAAGTTTTCCATTAGCTTTAAGTATTCATCGTCTTTTGTTTGGAATTATTCTCCCAAGCAAAATGTGACATTTTGAAATGGAGATTACAGTGCATTTTTATTTGGATGTGAGAAGTCTTAAGTTCGAATTTAATGAATAGCGAGTTTGATGCTAATTTATTCTTTCTATCCTTAGTGTAAAGATATCGTTATAATACCAATTTATTTTCTCACCTCTTAGGTAGGAGATGATTATTCACATGTTTTAAAGTATAAATTATTATTTACAGAATTTTGAAGTGGACAATTCCGAAAACTTTTGGAATGAAATAAAATGTCTTGTTTGGGATAAAGGATTGGAATGAAATAGATAGCTTCTAAATTTAAGGTAGATATTGAAGGAACATGAAGGAAAATTTTCCTTTGTAATCTTTCTATTTTGGGAAAATATTAGAATGTATAAGTTTTCTTCTTGAGTAATCTATCTCCTACCTTTAAGTTGGTCACAGTTTTTCATTTTTATCTTCAACATATCTTGAAAATAGTGTGCTCGCCATTCTAATTCAATCATCTATACCAAACAAGGCCAAAAGATAACCATTTAGTATGAAAAATTTATGAATTGTAGCTAGAACTCCTTGATTCTAGAGAAATTTTTATGTGTTCTGGAAATATTGTCACGTACTATAATATTGATGAGTGACATAACTTTTAATTGATATTTATAAATATAAAAAAATACATATGGGTATGTGCAATAATAACATCACGTGACAGTATCCTCATTGCTAGAAACTCTCTCAAATCACCTATTCACCATGTGAAAAACGCCCGTTAAACGAGTAATCCACTTTTTTAAATGCGTGACAAGTATTTATATGAAAACAGCTAAGATACTAAAAATCAGAATAGAGGTTTTGTGTGGATATTTCCATCACAGTGGGCCTATGTGTTGGAAGCTTATATGAGTTCACTATGAACAGGCCCATTATCTCTGCAAAAGTCTTAACTTGTAAGCCCAATGAGAAGGCATATATTTAAGCAAGCGCGAAGAGCAACTAGGGTTTCTCATTGCTGTTAGCCTGTTAGCGGCCAAGAAGCTCTTCTTCTTCCTGCGGCTCCAAATCTCTCCCTGCTAATCGCCCACTATCTTCTTGTTCCGTCGCCATGGGGTAAGCTTCCACTTCCTTCTTCCTTTCAATCTACTATTCGCTCTCTGTTTGTTTTCTCTGAAACTATATTCTCGATTGAATTTGTCGCATAAATCTGCTTGAAATCTCTGTAAATTTGTAAATTATAGTTAGACAAAGTAGCTTATGGAGGAGATAGATTCTTTTGCGACTGAGATTATATTATTTACTGGAAACTATTAAACCTGTTTAGATCCGAGTATCGAACATGCATATGTTCACGTTTCTCTGCTTGGAAGAAATTGAATGAATTCATTTGGAAGCCGTTGTTTTGGGGATTATTTCAATTTGTATAGTTTCAAATGATCTGTTTGTTTCGATGGATGATGGTGCTAGTTGGATTACTTTTAGTGATTTTTATTTGGAAGGACAAGCTTTTTTAGTGTTATTTTTTTTGAGGAAATTTTTTTTTATTTTTTTTTATTTTTTATTTTTAATATGAAAGTCTTTACTCTTTAGGCCATGACGACAATACGTGAAGATTTATTTTTATGACATTAAAAGCTGTAATCTTTCAAAGAAAGATTTTCAGTTGAAGGGTTTACAAGTTGGGTTTTAAGTTCTAGAAGATGATATTGTGAATGTATTAATGCAAGTCACTAACTTCCGGTTATTAGAAGCCGGGAAAACAAGCTGGTGTTGTACATTTGACATTTGAAGTGGCTTGCTATTTGATTTCTTGCTTATTCGTCATTGTTGCAATAACCAATGTTTCTGTTATAGATTCTAAGATGTTGTAGGACTAAAATGCCTTAACCCTGTTGCCAAATTTTTACAGGAAGACACGTGGAATGGGAGCAGCTCGCAAGCTGAAGACCCACCGTAGGAACCAAAGGTGGGCTGACAAGTCCTACAAGAAGTCCCATCTTGGAAATGAGTGGAAGAAACCCTTTTCTGGATCTTCCCATGCAAAAGGCATCGTTCTTGAGAAAATGTAAGGAAAATTCAGATAGATTCATTTTCTTCCAAATTCCTTTAAAGACGATAACTCTAACAATATTTGGGTGTTTAATTATGCAGTGGTATTGAAGCTAAGCAGCCTAACTCTGCCATTAGAAAGTGTGCTCGAGTTCAGCTTATTAAGAACGGAAAGAAGATTGCTGCCTTTGTGCCAAATGATGGTTGCTTGAACTACATTGAAGAGAATGTGAGTATAGATAGTGGAGAAATAATTTGTTGCTCGAATTTGGCATTCATGTGAAATCATCTTAGCTTCTTTAGGTTTTTTTCGGTTGTACTGATTATTGTGGCCGTTTGCAGGACGAGGTTCTTATTGCTGGATTTGGTCGTAAGGGTCATGCTGTTGGTGATATTCCCGGAGTTAGGTTCAAGGTCGTCAAGGTTTCTGGTGTGTCACTTCTTGCCCTCTTCAAGGAGAAGAAGGAGAAGCCAAGATCTTAAATTTCTTATAAAATGTTTTATCTGTTGTGCTACTTAGACATTTTGATTTAGAGACGATTTTGTCTGCATTTTATGCCCCTTTTGTTTCCCTTTTCTTCTGCTCCCTTACTCTATGTTCGGATGCTTATGTTTTAATGATGGAAATTTCTGTGGCTAAATATGATTTTCATTTCCTTCGTAGGGAATTGTTTGTGTTCACCGTTCTTTGTAGCGAATTGCGCATTGTTTTACCCCCGCGTGGTGTTCCATTTGGGTTCTGAGTTTGCGATTCTGTTCTTGTTCGTAGTGAATTGCACATTGTTTAACTAGGACCGTCTCTAGAATTTCGAGAGCCCTATGCGAAATTTATAAGAGAGCCCTTCTATAAGATAATTTTCCAAAGCAAACTTTAGGACAGATTAAATAAAAAGTAAAACGAGGTATAATCATAATTTTCACTAAATAATCAAATGCACTTCAATCTAAAACAACCAAACAAGAAAAAAAGCTTCAAAAACTTGAATTTCAAAGTTTTTTTACTAAAGAACAATAGAGAGATTAAGAGAGGATGCGGCAAGCAAAAAGAGAATTGGGTGAATTCTAAGGTGTGTTTACTCATCCCTACTGGGTCTTTATTTATAGTAGTATGAAAGGTTAATTCCTTATCCCAATAGAATCATAACTCTAATACAATATTACCCCAATAGGATCACAACTTTAATAGAATATTATTTAAAGATACAATATGGTAGAATCCCATAAGGATTTCCTAGGATTTACACAATCACATTCCTAACCAGATTAGGACTACAACATACATAACATTATTATATAATAAATTGAAAAAAAAAAATCGTTTTTATGTTATTGTTATCGACACTTTAAATATCTAATGGTGCACTCCAAATTTTTATATTAAAAAAAAAGTTACACCTATAAGGAGTGCAATAAGATTTTAAAGTGCTAATAAAAGACACTTTTTTAATATGTAGCACTATTATATATAAATTTAGATGGCAAAAATTTTTGGGGCCCTGTGCGATTGCACATTTCGCTCCTCCTCAGTGCTCCCTCTGTGTTTAACCCCTTGTGGTGTACCATTTGGGTTCTGAGTTTGCGGTTTTATCAGAACATATGTTTTAACTGAATACGCTATTTATTTTGAATTAATATTTTCCTCGTGCTCTAGATGTACTATGTAGGGGTGGGTTCGGTACGGTTACCATACCAAAACCCTCGTACCAATTACCGTACCAAACTTTCGGTTTGGAAAAATCTATTACCATTACCATACCAATCTTTCGGTATACCGAAGTTCGGTATTGCCAAATGTTCGGTTGGCACGGTATGGCAATGGTAATTGCCATTTTATTTTGAGATAAAATTTGTTTTAATTTGCTTTGTTCAACATGCATCTATTATTCATCATTCACAATTCACACACACAATAATTCAAATGATGCATCAAGATTCATAATGAAAATTAAGCTTACAATCCAAATAGAAGTTACAAACCAAAACAAATAGAAGTTAACAATCCAAATAGAAGTTAAAGTTTAAAACCAAATGAAAATTGGAACTAAACTTCAAAAAGTAAAATTCAGGAGGCATTGAACTTGTAGAAGATTGAGCTTGTGTTAAGCCTATATTACAAACAAAGAAAACATATTAGTAGCTGGAAGAATTAAAGTTAAAAATCATTTAATAACAAATTTACTAAAAAAGGTAAAGCATATCTTACTTGTTTCCACTTTTTCCATTTCCTTATAAAATTGAAGCATATCTTCCGTTGGTTCCTTGTAATAGTTTATTTCATCCGCCCCCAAGCCAATCACTAGTACACACTAGTGCATCTTCCATTTTAGGAGTTAAGGTTGCCTTAAAAGGGTCCACAACCCTCATTCCTAGGCTAAATGCATTTTCACTAGCAACGGTATAAGTGAGGATTGCAAAGATATCCTTGGCTATTTGTGAAAGAATTGAGAACTCTTTTGTGTTTGATTTCCACCAACTCAAGAGATCAAAGTCACCAACAACAATGCTAATATAAGTGGAATTTTATTTTCAAATTATTTGAATATTATAAATATGTGTTATATAATTATATATTATATAATTTATAAATTATAAATTATATAATTATATTTTTGGTACGGTACGGTAATACCGTGGTAATGGTATCTATTACCAATACCGTACCATGAAATTTTGTTATGGTACAATACCGTACCATTAAGGATTGGCACAAAATCAGTATAGCACGGTTGACAATTTGGTTGACATGAGAATTTTGCAAAAAAAATCCACCCGATGTGGGAATGAAGTGAGTAATTTTCCGAAACTAGTTATGTAGATATGACTAGGTCAAGCATTCAGAAATAAAGTAAGAACTAAGAAACGATGACTTCATCTAAAATGAGATTCCAGAAGATATATTGTAGCTCAAGGCAAAACCTAGTTTCGGAGAAATAGTTGGGTAGGAGGTCAAGGCTGCCAATGACATCAATTCATAACTAAATATGTTGAATATTGTTGAAATAGTGATGTGCTCAACATGTATTTGATAGATAGATCAACTTGATGCGTCGCTGGTAAATCGCTAAGCTGTTATTACGTACGAATCATCCAATTCTATACCTGAAGGCTCTTCCTCCTTTTTGGAGCTACACAATTATAAGACTTAAGATCGCAGATGTTTCACTTTGTTTGCATACCCACTCAACTATGGGTTGCCTGTATTTATAAGTTCAACCAGATTACAACTAAGGGTTTGAAAACCCTATTTACAAGGAGATAAGGAATGCATAACAGAAACCTACGGATTACAAGATTACAAATATACATCCTAGAAACAAGGAAACCTAATCAGCAAGGAGTTCAAAACACACACCAAACTCCTAGAAGTATGATGGACTCCTCAATGCACGGTTGAATTATCCTTAGGTTGACTTCGTATAACAACCCCCCGCAAGCTAACTGGTTGAGAAACAACCGGAAGCTTGGAAACAAGAAATTTAAACCTTGACGAAGATAACCCTTTAGTGAAAATGTCAGCACGTTGGTCTTGAGAACAAACATACTGGACTAAAAGCTGCCCACGAACAACTTTCTCTCGAACATAATAGTAGTCAACTTCCAAATGCTTGGTTCTGGAATGAAAAACGGGATTGGAAGCAAGTGCGATTGATGAGATATTATCACACCATATAACTGGCTAAACCAAATGCAAATGGAGATCTCGATATAAAGACTGTAACCAGGACAACTCAGCTGCAGTATAAGCCAATTGACGGTACTCCGCCTCGGCACTCGATCTTGAGACAGTCTTCTGCTTTTTTGAGCTCCAGGAAACAAGGTTTGATCCTGAATAGATACAAAAACGTCCAGTAGAATGGCGAGTATCAGGGTTACCCGCATAATCTGCATCAGAATAAGCTGTTAACTTGGCATCACCAGGTCGATACAGTAAGCCATGATCAAACGTTGCTTTCAAGTAACGAAGTATTCGTTTAACCGCTGCCCAATGTGTGTTCGTTGGTGAATGCATGAACTGGCACACCTGATTTACAGCGTATGACAAATCAGGCCGAGTGAGCGTTAGGTACTGTAAAGCACCGACGACACTACGATACATTTCTGGATTTTCATGGGGATCACCAACACGTGCACTTAACTTCTGACCAGTCACCACTGGAGTAGGAATAGGTTTGGCGTCTGTGAACTTAGTTCGCGTGAGTAAGTCTAAGGCATACTTAGTCTGACTGAGATGCATGGAATCATCATGATATTTGACCTCAATACCTAGGAAATAATTCAACGGCCCCAAGTCCTTCATTGAAAACAAACTGCCAAGTTTCTTTATCAAATGTGCCATTTGAGTAGAACTATTTCCTGTAATTAAAATGTCATCAACATAGACTAACAGAATAAGATAGACACCTCGTTGATTGAAGACAAACAAACTGTAGTCACATGTTGATTCTTCAAAACCTAGTTGAAGTAAGAAGTCCGAAAACCGTTGAAACCAAGCCCGATGCGCTTGTTTTAAACCATAAAGTGAACGTTGCAACTTACAGACATGGTGTGGAAACTGCTGATCAACGAATCCCGATGGTTGGCACATGAACACATCTTCATTTAAATGGCCATGCAAAAACGCATTTTGCACGTCGAGTTGGCGCACAGGCCATTTCTTGGACACGGCAAGACTCAACACAAGCCGAATGGTGGTGTGCTTAACAACGGGACTGAACGTCGCAGTATAATCTACTCCGGCTTTCTGGTGAAATCCATTGGCTACTAAACGAGCTTTGTGACGCTCTATAGTACCATCGGCTATTCGTTTAATCTTGAACACCCACTTATTGGGGAGCACATTCATGGTATGATGATATGGAACTAAATTCCACATCCCACACCGTTGTAAAGCATTGAACTCCTGGAACATTGCATGTCTCCATTCCTCATGCTTAATTGCCTGACTGTAACAAGTAGGTTCAATAGAAACAGAATCAACTGCAACATGCATAGCATACTTAGGGTTAGGTTTGATAACCCCTGACTTGAAACGAGTAGTCATGGAATGACCTGTATCACGAGGCTCATCAATATGCACAGGTCGAGAGTCCACTAATACTTGCTCATTGGACTGAAGGGATGGTGCTAAAGGCCGACTAGGTTCAACAGGGGACAAGGGTGCATTTGGCACGGTGGTGGAATGCTCATGACTTGGGGAAGCTGAACATGGGACGGAGGTCGGAACATGTGGGAAAGAAGAAGGAATAGGCGGGCTAGGATTAGACAAAGCAGGTAGCGTATGGTTAGTAGATAAGGGAAAGGTAAATAATAGCGGAGGTAAAGAATTGTTACCTGGTGTATCAACGTTTTCAGAAGAAGATGTGAGTCCCTTAAAAGGGAAGAAATCCTCATCGAATAGGACATGGCGAGACAAATAAACTCGTCTTGTGGACAGATCCAAGCATTTGTATCCTTGATGATTGAGTGAGTATCCAAGAAACACACAGGGTTTCGATTTTGGTTGCAATTTATGTTGATTGTATGGTGTTAACCAAGGAAAACAGCGACACCCAAACACTTTCAACATGTCATAGGTTGGTTGTTTATGAAAAAATTTCTCATATGGTGAAGTGTTTGAAAGCAAACGCGTTGGCAATCGATTGATTAAGTATGTAGCAGTTAAACAAGCATCAACCCAAAATTTATTTGGCATGGAAGATTGGGAAAGCATGACAATGGCAGTTTCAACAATGTGGCGATGTTTTCGTTCGGCTAAACCATTTTGTTCAGGGTGTTTAGGGCACGAAAAACGTTGGGAAATACCATGAACATCAAGAAATTGTTGGAAAACATTACTTTTGTATTCACCACCTTCATCACATTGAAGAGTTTTTATTTTGCAGTTAAACATATTTTCAACTTTGGCTTTAAACTTGACGAAAATTTCAAACACTTCCGATTTTTGTTTCATGGGAAAAATCCAAGAATATCGCGAAAAATCATCAACAAACAAAACATAATAACGAAAACCTTCATTAGAAATAATTGGAGAACACCACACATCAGAATGTAAAAGTTGTAATGGAAATGCAGACACAGACTGGGAAATATTGAAAGGTAACCTAGTGCTTTTACCTAGAGGGCATGACTCACAAAAGGTTACATCACAGGCACCATCAATAGGTACCATTTTATTTGAAACTAAATATTTAATTATTGGTTTGGCAGGGTGACCAAGACGAGCATGCCACTGTTGTGCCGAAACCCTTACTCCCACACAAGCAGATACAGAATGCTTGAAAGGTCCACTGCCATCTGGAAATGGGTACAACCCATTCTCACATCTCCCTCGGAAAAGCGTCTTCCGTGTCTTTAGGTCCTTAACAAGGAAAAAATGGGGAAAAATGAGTAGGTAACAGTCATTATCTAGGGTAAACCTATGAGCAGACAGTATATTAGTGGATGCATTAGGACAGTGAAGAACATCACGTAGAACAAAGGAGCAAGCATTAGTGTGGAGTTTATTTGAACCATAGTGTGCAATCGAGATACCTGTATTAGTACCTACACCGCCCACGCCTTCATTACCATTGTAGTCTTTGGGATTGATCAATTTCTGAAGATCAGGAGTTATGTGTGCATTGGCCCCAGTGTCAACGAGCCAAGAACCATTCTGTTGTTTGTTTAGGGTGATAGGTGAGGACGTCATTGCGGACAAACGTGCAGCTGGAATGCGACCTTCGAATGCAGTGTTCATGCGGTGGTAACAGTCAAGGGCAGGATGTCCTGGTTTACCACAGATTTGACAAAGTATTCTTTCTCCACAAGAAACAAACCTGTCGCCATTACCTTGGTTGTTCTGCGGAGCATTGTTGTTGCGAGGGTTATTCCCTCTTGGAGCTGTACCACGATTTGAGAAGTTGCCACGTCCTCCACCACGAGAGCGTCCACCACCACGACCACGTGAAGCTACAAAGGCATTGACAGCAGTGCCTTCGACCGAATGAACGGTGTGTTCGCTCAGTCTCCTTTCCGTAGTGAGCAGCAAGGATTCAAGAGTTGGATAAGTGATAGGAGTGTCACGAGCTTGTGCAGCACTCACAGTCATCTCGAACGCTGGCCCAAGATTATTCAGCACAATCTGAACCAGTTCGTCGTCACTCACAGGTTGCCCAGCAAGGGCAAGGTTGTCAGCCAAGGCATTCATTTTATCCAGGTAATCCGCCACAGAGAGATCACCTTTTTTGGTCTGCAACAACGCATTTCTCAGAAACAAAATTCGATTTTGAGAAGTAGATGCATACCTTTGCTCAAGAGCTTCCCAGGTAGCTCGAGCCGTGCGTTTGCTTGCGACCACAGACAAGACAGACGCAGTGAGAGAGCCATTAATCCAGCTAAGAATCATTTGATCCTGCTGCACCCAGGTTGTGTACGCAGGATTGACAGTAGCTAAACCATCAACATGTTTTGCAGGACATGGCACCGTGCCGTCAACGTAGCCCATCAGATCCCTACTTTTTAGAATAGGGAGAATTTGTGCCAACCACAGTGGGTAGTTGGTCCTATCTAACTTGATATTGACGACAGTGGAGAATGGCTGGAAGGTAGGGGTTTGGGGGTTGGGGTGAACCACAGGAACAACTGGAACATTGTTTTCAGCCATGGAAGCGGTGTTGGGAAAGATGACAGGATTAGGATCGTTGTCGTTAGACAAAAAAGGCTCTAGAGACCATATAAAACTTAAGAACGTAGGTATTTCACTTTGTTTGCATACCCATTCAACTATGGGTTGCCTGTATTTATAATCTCAACAAGATAACAACTGAGGGTTTGAAAACCCTACTTACAAGGAGTTTCAAAACGTCCAAGAGTCCAAAACAGAAAACTAAGGATTACAAGATTACAGATATACATCCTATAAATAAGGAAACCTAATCAGTGAGGAGTTCAAAACTGAAACAAACTTCTGGAAATACGCCAGACTCCTCAATGCACGGGTGAAAGATCCTGAGGGTGACTTCGTCTAACAAAATGTTCTGTAAGCAAACAGATACAATCGTTAGGTAGATATTACTTTGTGAGTCATGACCTTAATACTATCAAATAAGCACCTGAAAAGCATTCCAATTTCCACTGATGCATACATATCTTATCAGAAAGAAAAGGAAAAGGAATACTGGAAACAATCTAGGAAACCATTGACATCAATGCGTGTAATACCTGGTGAGAAGGACTAGTAATAACCGCAACATCCCTGCACTGAGCTCCCACTGGAATTGCAATTGCAGACAACCAGTTGCTAACATTTGCCGTATAGAAAGCTTTTGCTAGAGAAAGTGGGTATTCTGAAAGATCAGAAAGCCTACTCTTGTGCTTTTGACCAGCCACGAATTCTGCAACAAGCGTATCATTCTCCCTAACAGTAGTTTCAAAAACAAACCTCGAATCAACCCCAGTTCCCATTCCGGCTCGAGTAAGAGCATCAGAGCTGTGATCAACCTCATCCTCACTATTAAGCACAAGTAATAATGCCAGCAAGAGATCAACCTCATCCTCATACAAGTGTTTAATAGCTTAGTGCTTTATGAGTCATCTATATAATCTGAATAAAAGCTTGTTTCGGAATGCTTCTGGAATTGCCAAAAGTGCTTTCAATTCATATAATCAAAACTGCTTTTAGCAGTGTTTAGCAGCAAAAACTAAAAATGCTTCTGGGTTATAGAGGCACTTATAAGTGCATTCGGAGAAGCACCTGCCAGGCTGCCACACTTGAACTTCGAATTTCTTCCAATAAGAGCACTTGTAGCAGAACATTCCCCAAAATTTCTCACCAGGGTGTTCTAGTATTTTAAATCAAATTAGTATCAGCTTCGCTTAAGGTTGGTTATTAACTAATTAAATCTGATTAAGCAAACAGCAAAACGAATTAAAACATAAAAATATATGTGACAAAAAAGGAAAGGAGCATAGCAAATGATTAGCTGAGGGGTTATTTTTCTCCAACAACACAAACTCTACGTATATATATAAAACTTATAATTTTCGAGATTCTGTTACTAAATTGCTATAGAAGAAGTTCTCAATATCCCCTTTATAATCATTGTTTTGATAATTCAAATTCAATACCCTTTTGTTTTATTTCTCCATCAACATCAAGTATGAAGCATACATCCACAACTAAATCATGATTAGTACATAAATAAATACTGATTAATTTTGACTAAATTAGTAAGTTCTTCGGCAAGGTATATAATCCCTTTATCTTTGGCTGAATAAGTCGTTAATGCACTTTTGGAGTAACTTTGGGACAAATAACTTGTATACTCTTTCAGTTGGATGATAACTGTCCCAGAAAACGTACTCTCTGGTATTGTTGCATGTGTTTGGAGACAATCGATTGCACAATCTGACAACCTCTATTCTTCCTGTTCCACAACAACCTTTGTCTTCAACTTTAAATCCTGCATGCATAAATTCATCAGACTTCACGTAATTAACTTGGCTAGGACAGTGTGCCACATCTGTACCCAAGTGTGATTTCGATTGGATTGGAAATCGCTCGAAGGAAAGAAGCAAATGTAGATATAATTGAATTAGTACCATATTTTTGTGGCTTGAGGATGATATCCATGAGTGGAAGGTAGACATCCATCAAAACCACCACTTTGGCATGGAATAGCTGCTTGTTAAGGCCGTCCACCTCCGCGGATAGCTTGGAGTTGAACAACTCTGCTGCTTGATTGTATCTCGCAACACAATTTCTTTCTGAACCTCCGTCTACAGTTCTCATTGATGGCAAACATCCAACCGGCGGTAGCCCAGAAATGACAATCCTCCGTGCTCCCAATGCATATAATTCCTTAGTTTAGTTTATATTTAATTAGTACTGCTTTTATAACATGTTTACATACTTGGAACCAGAGAAGTTGAAGTATATACCTGCACGAAGGCTGAAGCCTCGACCACCATAAAATCAATGTAGGCATCTATATCGTATTGCAAGGAGCGTGCAGGTGTATGAAAGTAGGTATTCACTAGGTCGTCACTGCCTGTTACCACAAAGTGTAGGCTCTTGCTTACAATGCTCTTTGCTCTCTTTCCTCCAACATAATTTTTCAGCTTCTCTTTGTATTCTTTCAGCAGTAGTAATTGTTCCGATAGCGGTATAACAGACTGAATATGATCATTTTTTTATCATACTATTCAGCAAAATATGACTAAAATCAAGAAGAAAAAAAAAAGTAGATATGTGCGTACCATCATCTCAGATGTTAATGGATCGAATCCTGAAGCGCCTGAAGCAAAGTTTACTCCAGTGGGAAAGTCCTCCTCTTGTAGACTTGGATCAAGATATGCCGGCAAAAGTTTTTTGATTCCCAGTTCCTCCACTGAAAAAAGAATTAATTAGTAGTCGATAACATAAGTGATTAATTTGATTAGGACTTGTATTATGTATAATAGTATATGATTAAGAGATTATTACACACCAACGATGTCTGAGGGAACCTTGCCATTGCCAAATCTTCCTGTAGCTACTCCTCCCATAAAATCTCTTCCATATGGGGGAAAATTGCTTTTAATAATTGTTACAAGGTTGTTATTGTTGCCTGTATCAACGATTGAATCCCCGAACATAAAAACAGCAGGAATTGTAACATTTTTTGGTAGCTTCACAGTTGCTTGGGCAGTAGAGAATATCAGGTCTAGAGAACCAAGCAAAAAGAAAAATAAACTGGTCATTGCAGATTATGCTGCAGGAGAAAACAATGAAGTTTTCTCATGACTTTATGTATGGAATTATAAACACGCAAGAAGAATTCACCGTATGTGTGAGTGTCAGTTGCGTGACTTCGGGATCAATTGCTTGCAGGGATCTGTTACGCATGCATAAGGCGTGCTTTCTGATCATATTAATTGAAACACTCTAAAATGCACCTACAAAAATCATCGTTTCTTCCCCTGCATGATAACTGAGTCCTAATCATATACAAGTGAACCTTAAAAATAAAATTGATATGGAGTGCTGCTACTTTTTTGTGTGAATATGCTTTCTGCAACTTCTTACAAGAATTTAGTTTTGTTAACTTCAGGTGCAATTATGTTTCTGTTCCTGCACCACAACTTATGCAGCTGCGGGTCAACGAGGAGCGCGCAGCTGCCTGCTGCAGAAAATGGAACATTTAAATTTCAAGGAGTGTTCGCGTTTGGAGATTCGCATAGTGTTACTTACTGACTTTGAAGATTTATATATAGCCTCGGGGCAAGGCGAATTGGTGTTTTCGGTGATGGAGAATTAGGATGCACGCCATTTGGCAGAACCGGAGGAGGGTTACTGATGGAGTTGTTTGGAGAGTTCAATTCGAAGTTATCATTTGAATTTGATTGCATCAATGCGGACTTTACAGACGCGAAGCCAGTCTATATGGATCTCTGCCAACCTTTTCATTGTTGTTGCCGGTTCCAATACTCAGGCGCATCCCTTGAGAACACCCAACAGGACGCCTCGTTTGTAGCATGCAGTGGGTCTTCCTGGGGTCCCCGTTAAGAAAGAGATCTCTGATTGATTCTGATTGATTGGTCAAATATTGTAAATTAATATTAGTTATTTACTTTCTTATTTAGCTCCCAGTTAGCCTTGATTGTAGGCAATAGAGTAGGATCGTGATATGCAATATGTGTATAAAAGTGTAACCCTAGTTCTGTGAATAATTGTGAAAAGACAATTCCATCACACTACTGTTCTTTAGCGAAGCTCCTTATTTTTACATATAAGAAGTACAATTTCACTCATAAAAATTATTAACATCAACATAAACATGTTTATATATGCAGCAGTTGCCCGATACAGTAAGCTCTACCATAAAATCAATTGGTAATATGGAGAATAGAAAGTAATCCAATTTATTATAAGCCCAAGCAAAATCCTTTCTCTTATCAATGTGAGATTCACTCTCTACAATTACATCAAGATGACTAACTAGCCATTTTCGCACTCATCTTTTTATTCATCTGCTTTACAAATTGAATAATTTCTAATTTATTTCTGCACTAACAAGACGAGTGGAAGAAGCTAAAGGAGGAGTGTTAACCCCAGTTGCCGGAATAGATGCAAACCCTGGAATTCCGAAATGTCGTCAAAATAGTTGGTTTTCTCAGCTTAAGTGACAAGACCTCATATCCAAAGTACGGTTTGGCCACAAATTCTTTCCTTACGTTCCCTTGGACTTTCAGAACACAAGTAGTCTGGGATTTTTCATAGCTAGCCAAACTTTTAGTTTTATCCTTCTCTAGTATTCCTTGTGCATCCATTCTCAAGGGATCATAAATTGCTTTGTTGATGTCAGCAAGCAATTCTGTTGAGGAGTCATATGCATATGTAGAATTGAAAAACATATGAAAGGCTTTGAGGCAGAAGAGATGGAGTTTTTTGCATGCCTTTGGCGTATCATCACCATTGATGCCATTAATCACCAGAGCCTGTTCCAGAAACTCTTTTCTTCTTTTCATCCAATACCTTCTGTATAATCCCAATTGATTCTTCAGCCCCCATATTGGGATTTCCTTCATGTGTAGCAGAACAAGGCTTGTCTTCCCCTCCTGTTGCTCCTTCTGCAATGAAATCATTCAATTTTCCCCATTAGCTAAGATTATACTAAATTAACATGGTGACAACTAATCAAGAATGTGGTCATCATGAATTGCTCGTCCGGGAGATATTTCAGTCTAATTATTCCACCACCACGTGAAGTTATCATTAATCGATTTATGTGTATTTATTTATTTTTGTCAAAACATGTTTTATTAAAGATATACTCTGGGTTCCTAATGTAACAATCTAGTCGTTCACTAGTATTATAATAGGTACATTAATAATAACATATGGCAGTGTGACGATCATAATAAAAAATTTCTCCTCATATACCTAATAGCTTTGAATTTCGTTCAAAAGCTGTGTCAAAAGCATAAGTGAATTTGTAAGTGG
>JAOTRO020019683.1:0-15664 GCA_028566515.2 Pyracantha coccinea | reverse complement strand
TTTTTAATGTGACCAGTATTTGAAAAGGTACATCAAATATTATTATATAAATAATAGAATATATGTGTTAAAAAGTTAATAACTTAAAAAATAAAAATTTCCACCATTTTTATAAGAACACATGATGTACCACCCGTATTTCTGTCACAATGAAAATTTTCTCTATCAGGACGAGAAATTATTTAGTGTGACCGGAACATAAAGTGATACATCACGTGTCACTATACAAATAGTAAAATATGTGTGTTAAAATGTTAATAACTTAAAAAATAAAATTTTCTCCATCAGCCATCAGGCCTTAGCTTCTGGGGCCTTTATAATCCACTTGTGTTATAGTGTCTGTTTATTAATGATGTCTAATCATATTATAACCTGTGGAGTGGTTACAAACATGTGAATGTGGTGTGGACCGCTACCATATTCGAAATTTCATAGCCAAAAACAAGATGAATGGTTTAAGATGGTTAATATTTCGTAGTCAACAACTTTTATGCCCTTGGTTTGGTTGAGATTCATCCCACAACCATATAGCCAAGGCTTTTCTGTATATACCTGATCATTCATCAGATTTTCATTCAAATGTAGAGAGAGAGAGAGAGAGAGAGAGAGAAAAACCATCTGAATAATGTTTGTATGCAAGACAACGGTAGCTGTTGAACTACTCTCATAGCTCTCAAGTTATGCGTTCAGCCTACCATCCCCCAAGGATCAGCAAGACAAGACTGAACAAATGTATATGAAATTTTTTGCTTAAGCTGTTATAATCGAAAGTCTTGAGGGGGAAAGCGAGGAAGATTTGAGAAAGACAACATTCACAGAGCTGTTTAATAAAGCTCCAGTCATTCACAAGTTCGTTTTTTCAAAGAGTTCAAAAAGTTCTTCAGTCAGAGACGCTTACGTGAGTCGATTGTTTTGTTGGAGCAACTTGGTTCTTGTGATCAACAAGAAAAGATTGAAGAAATGTTTGGCCGGTCAATGAGGCTCTGCCAAACAAAGTTGTCAGATATGTAATACTTGAGAAACTCTCTGAGGAAAGTGAGGAAGATTTCAGGCTAAGAAGATTTACCAATACGTACCTTTTGGATAGCTTCGTACAATAGGAAGCAATGAACAGGAATTTAAAAGCTCTAGAGCTGCCGATATTAGCCAGCGAAGAGAGAGACAAAATCAAACAGTTTCAATATGCTGAATTTTACTTTGGTTTGTTTGTAATTTGGTTCAAAAGGCGGTGTGCTAATGATTCAAGAAAACCCATTCAAGTACTACTTAGTAAACATGGAGAAGGTGACATAAAAGTTTAGCCAAACAATCAAAACCCAGCTAGAAACCTCAATTCTTAAACATTTGAAGGCATAATTCTAACCAAATCTCTAAATCCTATGTTTGGTTGCCAAGAAAATGCAAGCACTTGAAAAAAATTCAGAATTCCTGAAATTATTACAACCCAACAGAACTGAAACCAACTGGGATAATTACATTCCAAAAATTCGGATTATATTGTCATTTTTCTCGCCAGCCAAACAGAAGAGGAGTTATATTCTGTGGAAAAGTAAAGTGATACTCGACGAATGTAGTTAAAACAGTAGGAAAAAAGCGTGAAGAAAACACGTTATCTGCAAATAATGAACATTTCAAACCAAACTTAAATCTGGAATTCGAATGAAAAATGACAGCCCTAAGTTGTACAAATAAATCTATGTTCAGATAATTATGGGTTAAAGAATAGTTACCCAGTGATGCATATGCCGGTACACTGACATAACTGGGACATGTGCTACTTGAAGCTAACTTGTCATTTAGACTGCCAGATCCAACCAGACAATCCTGAGGCTGCGGTAAATATTCAAAATACGTAAGAAAATCTCTGCACATAATAACAGACCATATCCAAAGTAGACCATGGAGTTCCTCTTTAAGGCACATCTCAATAAAATTATTACTCCTAAAAGTATTTCACTCCGAATGAACATTGCAGACAAATGAAGCAAACCCAGCACACAAAAGCAAGCACAAATTTCAAATCTTGAACTGACAGTAAATCAATCTTAAACTAATATATCTAATATATCTGGGTTTAGGGTACAAGTTAACACAACAAAATTTCAAAAAACTTTCATAAAAACCTGTTCGAATTCCTTTATTAATTCATCCCTCAGAAAGTAACATATATATCATCTAATTAACAAACAGCCAGCAATTCAGAATGTTGAAAAATTAAAAGCGTTGATCTGCCTCATCACAGTAAAATCTTGAGCACTTTGTAGAGTTGAAACCACCCACAGATGTTCCATTAGTATTAAAACTGTCATGATGCAGGAAATTGATCAGAAGATTGAGATATACAGAAAGTGACAGTAATTGACTATCAATTCCACCAAAAAAAAAAGTAACTGACTATCAAAATCGGAGACATTCTCCTAATTTTAACCAACATCCAAAAACTAATACCAAACCCATAAATATAATGGAAGAATTCTTCAAAACGTAGAAATGTTTAGTAAATCTCAAACAAAATTACATCAAAAGAACCCACAAATTTAATGAAGAATTATCCAAAATCCAGAAATTTAAACATAAAATTGTACAAAATCATGAACAATTTACTAAAACCCAATTATTTTCAATCACAAATTTGAAGCAGATTTGAATATACAATAGGTCTACAAGGTATCTGAGGTGATGATGAATGGTTTGAGACCAACCTCAATGCCAGGTGTTGGCGGATTCGTCGGGTTCCCGTCGGAAAACTCGAACCCGAACCAATCTCGTACGTTTTGAGTGGACTTCAACATGCAAAAGGTGTGGGGAAGGAAATTAAACTGGTGGCTGAGATACAATCATAAGAATATGAGAGTTTAACTAAAACAGTAAAACCAAACCTTGAAAATCTCTGCCAAAAGAGAAAGCAGTGAAAACTACTTGTATTCAAACCTTTGACGGAGGAGGTTTTGTTTAATCAAAACCCAATGTTGTAAATCCTCCCCATTTTGAATCACAGTCAGAATCGTCGAATCAAAAACTTGCAATGTTGGCAGAAGGTTGAGGGGAAGGCGCTCCTCAAGTTTTGATTGGACTAAAGTGGTAATAATATCGTTTGTTCAAAAAAAAAATCTAAAAGTTTGTGCAGATGATTTGTATTGACGAAAGAAAATAATATTTATGCACTATGATGCGGGTTTGATATCCACCAATCTCCCTTCCCAATCATACTTTGTGTCATACCAAACTAGATTTTAAGTTTTATAAAAAACTGTTAGATGGTCTTAAGAAATATTTTGAAAAATAAAGAAAACTTTTTAGTAGGATACTAAACCGCCCTCAGCTTTCAGGATTATTTTGTGCTCTGAAAGAAGCAACATTTCCATGATGGGATCAAACTAGAAAAGGTTGCTAAAAACTAGGTGTCAGCTGAAATAACTGGCAACAAAATATGTAACGGGCCGGTTTACCGGGCGATAACGGCCACATACCTAAACCAATCTACATGGCTTGCGAACCAAAGTAACTAAAAGCTAATTACGTCATTTTGGTGAATGGATGTAGTTCAAGTTCATTTCCTGGACGAGGCTGAACAGAGGCTGCCGTGCCGACGAAGATATCTTCCGCACGGGGTGCTCCTTCAGCCCCAAGATTCTGCCAGCGCTGCTGAACTACTCTCGCAGCTCTCGAGTTTTGGGTTCAGCCTACTGTCCCCCAATATCCAGCAAGACACGATCGAACAAATATCTAACGAACTTGCTGCTGAAGTAGTTCTAATGGAAAGAGTTGCAGGGGAAACAGAGGAAGATTGGAGAAGGAAAACGTTCACAAAACTATTCAAGGAGTGTACAAGCTATTTCTTGAGGGAACGACGCTTATGTGATTCGATTACTTTGTTCAGGAATTTCAGCTCCAGTGATCAACAAGAGAGGATCGAAGAAATGTTTTGTCGATTAATGGGGTGGGCAAGGAAAGATGTCAAAGATGTCATATTCGAGAGACTCTGAGGAAAGTGCGGAAGATTTTAGATGACTTCATCCCAAATGAAGCTCAGAAGAGGGGCTTAAAAGGTCTGGTACTGCTGACTTCAAGTAATGAAGAGATAGATAAATCAAACAGTCCCGTTACGCTGAATTTTACGTTGGGTTGTCGATTATTTGGTTGATGTGCCAATCATCCAAGAAATTCAGTTCAAGTACTTTTCGGAGTTGATAAGGAAGGTGATCACACAATTGAGAAACTCCCCAATGAGAGTGAGGAAGATTTCAGGCTCAGAAGATTCATAGAGTCGTTCAAACAACTTCAGTTCAGCTACCAAGAGGACATTGTGAAGTGCATTCAAGGTACATTATTTCTCGATCTAGGTTATAGCCATGACGAAAAAAACTGGAGCGGCGAAATTCCAAACCTAAGAGGAGGAGACGTGACAAATACAAAAGGAGGGCAGGGACAAGTCAACAGTAGATGATTTGCAAGCATGCAATTGGGAATTGAAACCTTTTACAATAACAATATCTGGTGTCAATTTCTCTCTTTTATATATCAAGTTCACTGTTTTCCCTTCACATGTGTTTGCTTGTAAGTCAAGCCTTACTTTCTTTACTTCCTCCCTTCCCTTTGTATCTTTATCTCATAATCTCTTTTTGGGTCTCTTTATATGTGTATACATCCAAATTGTAAAAGGGTTCTTATTTTATTTTTCATAAAACCTCAGCGATATGAATGGAATTTTATTGAATTAAAAAAAAGTTACACCTAGTTAGACAAGAAAAATGGAGTCCTAATTTCAAAGGGTTTGATGTGTTCCATCTTTTTGCAGTATTTGTTTCGAGAAGGGTGTTTATATATCAGTATATTAGCTAGTCAATGTGATTCACTCTCTCATTAATTTCATTCTGTGAAGACTCTGTCGTAGCTGCAACGTTGAGGGTGGTGGACCTTCTTGTGTATTTGCAAGGTACTCTGAAGATGCAACAAGAGCTGTCTCTAGCTGATTGTTCAGCAGCCATTTCGTTTCCTCGATTCTTCGATCCAATGATGTTGTCTGAATATGGTTCGCTGCTGGAATTGTAATAGCAGCATGTTATCTTCCTCCATCAGCCATTGGTGAGCTTGGTTGTGAGTTCATCGTAGCTATAAATTAAAGAGAGGAAGGATTAATTTGTTAATCACTAATTTGCCTTGAAGTAAAGTTGTTACCACTCGTCTATAATTTTACTATCTTTTATTTTTGAAAAATGTGAAATGATCAAAATGTCCTTAGAGGGTATGTGTTCACTTTCATCAACTTAGTAGTCAGAACACGTGTGAGATATTAATTAGTACATTCTCATAGTGCTCGTCATTACAAACGATTGAGCACAGGCGTCACGAAAATTGGAACGAGAAAGATTTTACAAAACAAGTATCAATCATTTTATTCAAAGTAGAGGGAAAAGATAATATCACTAGATATAAAATACTAATGATAGAATATAATAATAATAATAAAAGAAAGGGAGGAAGGGTGGAGAACTATGGAGAAAATGAACGAAGGGAAAATGGGAGAAGGGGAATTTGGAGTGGGAAAAAAAAGGGAGGTGGGGAGGCCATTTTCTTCTTCTTCCTCCTTTACTCACTTCACCCCCTTGCAAACTATTTTCATCATAACTTCCTCATATGATAATGAAATCAAATGAGGCCGGAACCTATACTTTTGTAGCAAAGTCGTCTTCAATCTGATATCATACAAAGAAAACGAGGTCCAAACATATTGACGTTTTCCGGCAACTTTCCTCCGATTTTCGCCAACCCCGTTAGAACCTGGCCTCGACCCAAGTGAAAATGATAATTCTTTCCACGTGGGCTCTTCTGTAGCGTAATTTTTTCCCAAGGTGTTAACTTTCAGTTTCGGGATCAGCTCTTGATTTCAAATTTTAATTTCGTATTTTGTATGAATATTTGAGATGATACTCGCTGTATTGTTTAGGAGTTGAATCGAAACTGGGCAATAAGGATTGGTTGCATATTTAGGGAAGAACCTTGAAATCCTAACCTCAATTTGGTTCTCTTTAGAAATGTAAGAGTTGGGTTTGTTTTATAAGTATTAATGTTATTCCATAATCGAGGCCAGATACATTTGAATATTTTGTGTGCCATATATGTCCTACCCTTGAAGAACATTGCTGAATTTGTATATGTTGTAGCCTAGGTTTGTGTAGATAATTAGAGTTCTAAAACTACTGAGTGGTTCTATATTTTTCCATGGCATTGTGAGTTGTTGATGCTAAATACTTGATTGGACAATGTTATTACTACAGTAGTATATGACTCTTGTTTTGGCCATTGATTTGTTGGTGGTTCTTTATTTCATTCTTTCATCGGATGAAGAGCTTAAGACTGCTAGGAATTTATATTTTTATTTTGAGGCACTTGAATAAACAATTTGGTTTTCTATGTTAATTATTAAGAATCATTGATATGGTTTGGCTGGTGTAATAGTTATGAATAATTATTCGAATGTTATAGTTTAGGGATTGCATGTTATTCTATGGCTTGAGAACTAGTTCCTTGATATCAAACATTATACCTATTCTCTAATTGAATATAACTATGTTCTGAGTTCAAGACCAATTTAATATGGTGGGTCAGGTTCTTGTGGTTTGTTTGGCATGCTTATTTGATTAACTAGTGAAAATAAATGTTATCAAATTTAGTGAAGTTATAAATATACTGGATTCTATGTGAGGTGGTTGTTTTGAAATTATGATATGCTAAATACATAACTACTATCAAATTTGATTAACTAGTTTTTAATAGTTATTCTGATTACATGTATGTGGTAATGTCTTGCAGTAGTGATAGGTGTTTATTGAACGGGTAAACTACAAATGGCTTGATCCCGTCTTAGGGTACATAGACTGTCTAACACAAAGGTTAGATGCAGCCATATGATATAAGAAAATTTACTACTATTGACACAATGATTCGTGTTTTGTTTATGTCTCGGAGGTGGGGTATGAAGGGTTAAAAGGTATGTAGTGATGTCATGTGTCGATCTTGGACTATCTCGGGATCGAGGCGTGACAAAAGTTGAATGAGAACAAATCTTAAACCTTGCTTAATTATAATTAGCAGCAGACTGAAATCATTAGTGTGGGAGCAAATTTCCGTCGCATATTGAATTGACGAAAACCTACACACACAAATAAAAGAGACAAATGGGGTTAGACTAACACTAGTGTGGTGTTAGTCAAGAGTTGTTGGAAGTAATAAGAGTGTAGTGAGTGTTCTTGATTACAAACATAAGGTGGTTGGTCTTAGCTATTTATAGAGAACTATGGAGTTAATCCTAAGGTTCGTTGAACTTGTTAGCAAAGTGTCACCTAATTTGCACCGATAGATGAATTTTCCTTTGAGATTCTTGAAATATGCTTTGAAGAGTATTGCCTTGCTAAAAGCCTGATAGGTAATATCAAGGTAATCCGCATAGATCACATGACGATGGACTTATACTGTGGCTGTGAATTGGGCATGAGGGCCTGCTGATTGTGGGTATCTAGGGCACTCATAGAGAATGTGACCTATTTCATAACTATGGTGGAATCAAACAAATCAATATCACAGAGATTCAAGAAAATGAAGAAACAAGGAGACGAAAAAGAAAATCTTGAAGAACAAGCTTTGATACTTCACTGTAATAATAATCTGTTACATTTTTACAATGATACGCAACTATATATAGGTTAACTACTACAACTATCAAAGTCAGTAACTAAGTGATAACGATTTTACCACCTGTAAAACAAGGGTTAAACCGTAGAAAATTCTTGCAAGAGAACAAGGTTTTATAGTATATAATGGCTCAAGCAAGGTCGATCTCCTTAGGGACTGGTATAAACAATTTACGAGTTTTTGGATTATTAAACTTAATTAACTATAAGAACTACACTAATTTGATAAAACTAAATCTTACTGTACGTGACTTAAAACAAATATCTAAAATGGGAATTGGCTTATAGAAATAGTGATTCAACTAAACAAAACAAGTAAATGTAGAAATAATTGAAGAAAATTCGATTGACAAGGCACTAGAGTTCGACCTTTACCAACAACACTCCTACATAGCTCTTCTAATTGCTTAAGTAATCGAAAGCACACATGGCTTGAAGGTTGGGTTTTTCCTTGTGTAGTCTTACTTGTGACATTCAATCTAAAACGCATACCACTACAGGGCAATTGTGTAAAATCACTTTGGGTGGGATATTCTTATTTTTAAATTGTGGTTTTGATTAGTCTTAATTGGTGTGCCCAAGAAGGCCCACTCCTTTTGGTTTTGTCCCCCTGCCCCCGTGATTTTCCCCAGACTCTCAGCTATCTCTCTTTCCCCCTTACTCTCTCAGACTTCTTCTTCTTCTCTGTCAAAACCGAGGCCCAAGGCCCCCTCTTCACAGCTCGCCATCCCTTTGACAAGCAGCACAAGCCACCACCATCTGTGGGCTTTCTCTCATTCTCCCTCTCATGACTCTTATCCCCGAGTCTCATTGTCTCTCTTTCACTCTCGGTGAAACATAGACACCCACCACGCCGGCAAGCATTCGACGACTTTTGAACCCTCCTCCAACCAACTCCGGCCACGATCAAGGAAACCAAAGGTATAGTTTGATTCCTTGTCTCTTAAACTTCAATTTGATGTATTGGGTTACAACGTTTAGTTGAGTTTTGAGCTCGATCAAAGCTTGAGAGTTTTTCGGCCAAAATCACGGTTTTCTCCCTCGTTGGCTCTGATGACTTGGGAGCTAAACGGGTCGACCCAAACCGCAGCCCAGAAACTCGCTTCGAGTATTAAACCAGCCCAAACATTTGGGCCATGTAATTAGGCCTAATCCTTTAACCCAATAACCCTAGGCCCAAATCTTTAGGCCATAGAACCTTAAGCCCGAACCCAAATAAGAACCGGCCCAACCCAAAACCCAGATCCTTACCCGACCCGGTCGAATCCCAAATTCTTGGTAGCATGTGGGTCGGCGCGTAGGACTACGCGTGGGTCTGCGTTTGGGTCTACGCCTGGCGACCTATCTTGGCTGGGATGTGGAGCACACGCGCCTCCACCGGAGGTACTATAGACGACGGCGGCGTCGGTGATTTTTTTGGCCAACTTTCCAGCGACCCAAATCGGCGGGTGGCAGCCCATGCGAGTATCCGAGGTCTCCTTTCAGGTTTTTCGATGTCCTGAATCCGTTTATGACGTCTGGTTTTTGAAATTCAATCATTTTAGTATAGTTTTATTAATTTGTCCCTTTATGTGCTTAGGTGCGTTGTTAATGGCATTTATGTCTCCTCTTGTTTGCATGGATCCTTGACGACAGAGTAAGGTGAGTGGACCCCTTCCAAAATGCATGATTTTATTATTAGAAATGCATACATGAAAAGTATGATTTTATCGATATGTTTTATGAAACGTTTATGAGTAAATTGAATTTACGCTTTATGAATTATCATGCCTTATCGGATTTGCTTCCTTTGAATGATTTATGGTTACATATGATTTATTGATATAATGTTTGAGCTATTGAGCTCTGATGAGATATATGTTGGAAATACTATGTTCATGATTTTTGTGCTTACCTAGTGGTTACTCATACGATCTGTCTACGGGCGAATGTTCTACCTACAGGTAATGATACTGCCTACAGACGCGTGATGTAAAGCCTTCAGATGAATGAAGAAGGAGAGCTTTCGGGCGATTTTGATACCACTAGTAAGCACACTATATATAATATATGTTTTATGAAGTTTTATGGCATTCTAGAGTTTTCGGAAAACCTATTACCTATTATGCTAGATGAGTTTTCATAAACTTTGGGGGTTAGTACATTGATGAATAACTGTTTTAGTATTACATATATATAACTTGGTCCACTCATGTTTTGTTTTGCTCCCCCTCAGGACTTAGAGTCCAGGCGTACAATCCCAATTTCAAGGCACTTCCGCATCAGTAGCTTCGAGGTATCTCGGTGTAGAACCCATTCATTTGTTGTACATTTGTATATTATTCCTTCTTCAAAGTTCTGGTTTATGTCGTATGCTCTAAACACGTTCCATAATTGCATATTCATTACAGTTAAATTTACAAGTTTTATTTATATTTTTTCTTTCTTCATAGTGCTCATGCATGTTAGTATGGGTTCATCACCTTCGGGTGTCGGACAGCACTTGCCTACCCTGGTGTTTTGAGGATATCAGGGTTGGGCGTGTCAATTGGTTATCAGAGCGTGGTTTGTTCAGAGCATACTTATCTGTTACTGTAGTAAAGTGTCGACCTTGACATCATTTAGATGTCACGGTTTCCGGATTTTGTTGTCATTCGGCGTAGTTGTGCAATTCTTTTCCTATCAGAATTGTCACTTTCTATTTGAAGTACAAGAATTTGTGTTGGGATTGTGCCTTACCAATGACGAAATGGTTGGACGAATGATTTCCAACATCGGACCGATAATCTGCAACATGTGTTCCCTAGGAATTGAGGGCAGAGTCGGTTTTACATCGAAATGACGTGAAATAGGAATCTCAGTATGAGGAAGTCTGGTTAAGACCAGCTGAAGATCTGAAATGGAATTTCCATTCTGCAACATGTGTTCCTTAGGAATTGCGGGCAGAGTTAGATCTGTATGGGAGTGTTGGGAAACTGGAAATTTTAGTGGTATGAGGTTTGGACAAGACCAGATGGAGAGCTGAAATGATGATGTTACTCTACAACATGCATTCCCTAGGAATGGCTGGCAAAGTCATATCCATGTAGAGATTCTCAAAACCTCTGATGTTCATGTTGGAGAAGCGAGTAAGGGCTAGTCGTTGTGAAGTTTAGCAAGTTTTAGGTTGGTTGGATCGAATCATTGTTTTCGGACTTGTTGTTTCCATTGAGGGAATTTGTGTGGTCCCTCAGAAGATTTATCGATGATCTTCTTATCGTTAACCTTCTTGCTTACTCCAACAACGAGAACAGATTCACTAAACATCGATAGTCAGTTGTACACCAAATTCTTCAAACGTTGATTTTGTTTAGATTAGATACAAAGCTTGGGAGACTCTTTTACAGCAGACGTTATTCTTATCAATTTCCAAAAAGGTTGCGACCGTTGGAGATTGAAAATCCTCACAAGGTGTTGTGAAAATACGAAATATCTTTGGTCTTGTCAATTTCTATTAGCAATTCTTATTATTCTTTGTGCTTAGCCTTATTCCTTTTGGCTAGGTAGCTAGTCAATTGAAGTATTGTCTCACTTGATCATGGTTCCTACACTTTTGGATGACGTCGATAAATTTCGAATTCTACAGTGATGCGTTATCAAATGTTTGCCTGCAAGCTGATGCAACATAATCATATGACACGTGTACCTCTTGGTGGCTGGAACCGTATAAGGTAAACCATTCAATTTACGACCTTGAGCCGACGATTACAATCTTACTTGAAAACCCTATAACACATTTTCCTTGTCAAAATTTTGTTGGACGAAAGTTGGGAACGGAACTTTTTGGAGTTTGGGTCATTGTCTTACTCATACTCACACCCCCTACATTATTGATGTTGTTGGTGGTTTTAAGTCTCTTGTTTTGCATCATTTCTGACCAAAGAAGTCCTAATGTGTTTTCACATAGAAAGAGTTGAGTTTGAGACGGAATAGGTGGATAGAACTCATTAATGATTTTGGATTGCACTTTTGAGTACTATATTGGTCAGATAAATGTCGTAGCTGATCCTCTTAGTCAGAAATCTCATAGACTTACCTTTATCCGAGTTATCCATGTCCCACTATTGTTTTCCATTTGAGGAATTGACCTTAGTTTGGCGTCCAATACACGGTGAGTATTATCGGCTTACTTCTCTGTCAAACATGTATCGGTAGATTTCAGGCAAAAAGCCTAGAAGTTGTTCAGTAATGTACGAGGTTAAAGGAGCATTGTCAGATGACACGAGGCGGGATTTGAAAGTCCGAGGTTGTGGAACTCTAAAAAAAAAATTCTTGGTGAGGTTCACATTTCAGCATATGCCATGCATGCTGGCAGTACTAAATTGTACCACTGTTCCGTCCGCTTTACTACTGGTATTGCATGAATGAGATATTGCTGAATATATGAGTAAATGTCTGTTTTACTAGTAAGTGGAAGCGGTGAGATGAAAGCCAGCAAGCTTTTCTCAATTTCTTTATATTCTTGTTTGGAGGTAGGAAGAAATTCCCATGGTGGTTCTTTTTGGGTTGTCAATGACCCACTTGGGATGCGAATGGAAATGGGCGAATGTCACCATAGGTTTCCTGTACATACCCCTCGTACACGTGGAGACTATGATGATATTTCGGTAATTGCTATCAACTTACTCATCATATTATCTACCAGTCTGTGATGACTATACTTCGACCGCTTGGCAGAATTCTTCATTCTAGACTTCGTTTGATTGACGTCTCGATTTACTTCGGTTTCGACCGAAAGCCCAGTTTCACCTCCTGGTACTGGAAGACTTTCTAGTTAACTTTGGGTTCGTGTTTACCCTACGACACTTCATATCATATCTAATGCAGACAAGTTGTTCAGGATGACCACTCAGATTTGAAAGTTTTTGCTGAGACCATTAGTCATTCAATCACTCATTATCACCCTATCGAGCGAATCATTACCATTGGTGATTGAATATTCCTAAGGTTATCGGTGTAACAATTGTTGTGAGTTTTAGAATGGGAATGAGTCTGAGTGACCGCCTACCAAATTACTTTGAACTACCTTTCAAGTTGAGTCCACACTCAACCATCTCGACTTACCATGAAAATCAAGTTTAGTGCTTGCACGTGTTCTTGTGTCAAAGTTACGCATTCAAATCCAGTTATCTTGTACTTTAGTTTTGTTGGACTTGTTTTGACCCTTAAATTCTTAAGTGTTCTTTTAGCCTTCTCAACATAGTCGTTCGCTAAGTCCGAGAGAAATTTTAAATGAATCAGCTCGTTTTGACTTGGTGAGTCACATTGTTTGGTTTTAGGGTTTGCCATCACCATTGTATCTCATCGTGATGTGCGCGTTTCACTTCTAAGTTTGGTAAAGTTTTCCTTGAAGCCTTGGGTACTAGGTTGTTGTCCAATACTACATTTCATTCTTAAACTGTTGGATAGTCTGAACGAACTATCTAGACCTTGGAGGACGTTTTGTGTTTGTTCGTTCTATGATCTTAGCATGATTAGAATTTCCACCGATCTATTTCAGAGTTGTTTACGACGACAATTTGTATTCCCGGTTTGATTATGACACTATTTGAGACTTGGTATGAGAGATTTTACAAGTAACACTGGTTAGACAGAAAAGTTTTGCAAGTTGGTTTTCGAATGATCGACTTTACAATACGAAAAATTGTGTGTTTCTGATGATGTCGCCTTGAAGTTTGATAAACTGGTAACTGTGCACCTTTGGGAAATTACTACTTGTTTATTGAGACAACAATGTGTTATCGATATTGCGGGCTGCAAATTGTAATATCGATGGTTTATTCGTTGGGTTCGTTAAGCAAGTGAGCAGGTAGACCCGTCTACGGTAGTGATTACTGATTAGTTATTGTTGGGGCTCGACCTAAAGGCACACACCTTGTCACGCCCCAATCCCGATATATGTCTAGGATCGACACGTGACATCACCAAGTATCTGTATATCTAACATACCTCGCCTTCTATATACGTACAAAACATAACTCAAGATTCAAATTGCATAGTAATTTTAGTATGCTTTATGGCTACATCTAACCTCCTCTTTAGACTGTCTGCATACCCTCAATAGGGATCAAGCCATTCGTAGTTCACCATTCGGTATACTCGAACATTCATCACATAAACCACTATGTCCTAACATAATACCACGATTTGGGTATCTCAAGAAACATTCGAAGAGGCATAATAATATTCTCTAGTCATCTTGCCATTCACATACACATATGTTTTCCAACACCATCCAATAATCACACAAATCAATAAAACATACAACACATCGAAATGCAGGGTAGAGCGACACAACTCGACCGAAGCCTACGTCTCTAAAGTTGAAATCGAATCCAAGGAACTAACAAGTCAAATGATGCAATTTCGGACCACTCAACGAAATCCATCAACATCGGGTTCCGGACCACTCAACTGAACCAAAACACCAAAGAGGATTCCGAACCACTTAATGGAATCCAACTAAACTATGGTCGCCTATTTCAAATGTACCCAGTACAACTAATCCTCATCACCCCTAGAGTATGGTCCCCCAACGCGGATATAGCAAGCAGAACCATATGCATAGTCTAATAACATAGGCAATGATCACCCAACATGGATATACCAAGCATGATCACCCCTAACAGTCCCCCAATGCGGATATACCAAGCAGGACTGTATCCAATAGCTCTAGGTAGTGATAGCCCAACGCGGATATACCAAGCATGATCACTCCTAGAATGCATATAGTCCCTCAACGTGGATATACCAAACAGGACCATCCATGTACCTCTGCTGCATGGTGCAGTAAATTCAACACACAACCTACCCATACCTCAACCCCTATGAGTTATAACGTAGTCACCCACACCATCAACTTCTCATAGCCACCAACTAATATGTCACATAAGCATATAAGTTCTACGAAATACTTCAAATAAGATTCTAAGATCAAATTGTCATAACATCTATCATACTTATCATTCACATTACTAAAAAGATAATTAAACACACATATATCACAATCATCATCAGTCCACAAGCCAAAACATGTTTAATAAACACAGGTCTATGGCTAAATATATCAAAATCACATTTCAATAAAAATCATATTTATAAAACCAAATCATATTCACAAATGATATTAGTATAAGAAATTAAGGTAATAACCATATCACATATATTCAAGTCACTCTCTAACCAATGTAGGCCTACTAGACTTCACATAGTCTTCCGTAGTACTAATTTTAGTATTTAGAACATTTCGAGACAAGTTAGCCAAAAGTCAACGATAAGGTCCACAACTCTACGTAATTTGATTCGGAAGATCCACACAACAAATTTCAAATCTGTAACTTTCCAAAGTAAACATTATGTATCTAGAACAACCTACTTAAAATTCATTACGATCCAACGACCAGATATCTGCTAATCACGAATTCAAGTGGCGGCCGACGTTTTATTTTACGAACTTACAAATCCAATTCGGGAAGATTCGTAAGTCAAATTTCTGAACCTTAAGTTTCTAATGTCCTCAAATATTACGTACTATAATATATTAAAGTTTGATGACGATCCAACGGTCGGATTGTCGATTCATTTAATGTTCAAGTGGCGGTCTCTATCAAAACTAGTCTTACGATGAGATTTCGTCAATCAAACGTCACATATGGATTCAGGGTATCTAAATTAGTCTAGGAAGGGCAGATGGCATCTTAGCCCACGCTCCGCCCCCGACTCACTGGAAAATTCAACTATTTCAAAAAATTACCAAATTTTACCAGGATAAAGATCTCAATGAGTAGAGAAAGTTTTATACATGTGGCTAAGTCCAATTTGGTCGGGAAAAGCTCCAATTTCCCTCGAACTCATCGGAAACCCTAGAAATGAGTGGCGTCGAACCGCCACCTTAGGTGGTCTGATGCCCCTATAGTTGTGTGAGCTTTGTTCCAAACCTCATGAGGAGTAGTTTG
>JAOTRO020019304.1:0-15671 GCA_028566515.2 Pyracantha coccinea | reverse complement strand
CCAAGAATGGAAACCTTCAAAAATAGAAACTTCCAAACTTAGAAACTTCGGTTTCCAATTTTGATTCTTCATTCTTCTTGAATTCCAATCTTCACATCTCCATTCACTTCTTGGCTCAATTGCACTTTGATTTCATCCTTCCCAGCATGTCCAAACCTATATAGGCCCAAAATTGCTCCAAAACGCACCAAAATGCACTTCTTTGCCCCAAATGCCCAATGGACCTACAAACACACGGAAATGGCTTAAAGTACTAGAATAACTAAGTTCTAACAACGTAAACGCAATGAAACAAGCTAGTTAAGTCACATAAATATGCTCCTATCAGCAAACAAACAAACACACAATTCAACAAACATACCACAAATGGCAGAATATAAGCAACAAAGAAAAGGGTTTAGGAACGCAAATCTGGATGTAGAGAGATTCCTAGTTGCTTCCTTTGTTGAATGCATGGGTTGCCTCCCAAGAAGCGCTTGCTTTAACATCGTGCAGCCAGACAAATCCTCGTTCTAATCTGAAATAGAGCCAACGGCAGTGAGTTAGACTTCCTCCACAACCTGCCCTACGCCACTTTCATAGTAGGGCTTCAACCGATGCCCGTTCACCTTGAACTCCTTGCCATTCCTTAAACTTTTCACTTGGACTGCACCATGAGTAAAGACATTAGTAACAACAAATGGGCCAATCCACTTAGATCGTAACTTACCAGGGAATAACCAGAGACGGGAATTAAAGAGCAACATTTTCTGCCCAATTGTGAATGTCTTGCCACGAATCATCCGATCATGAAAGGCCTTAGTTTTCTCCTTGTAGATTCGAGCATTCTCATGGGCATCGTTCCTGATTTCTTCAAGTTCGTTCAATTGGAGCTTCCTATGACTTCCAGCTGCATCTAGGTCCATATTGAACGTCTTGATAGCCCAATGTGCCTTGTGTTCTAATTCCACAGGGAGGTGGCACGGCTTGCCATAGACTAGCCGAAATGGAGACATTCCAAGTGGTGTTTTGTAGGCTGTCCTATATGCCCACAATGCATCCTCCAAACGTAGGCTCCAATCCCGCCTTGTTGGCCCAATGGTTTTTTCCAAAATCTGTTTGATTTCTCTATTTGAAACTTCGGCTTGGCCATTGGTTTGAGGGTGGTAAGGTGTGGAAACCCGATGCTTGACATTGTATTTCTTGAACAGCGCCTCAACCGTTCGATTGCAAAAATGGGAGCCTCCATCACTTATGAACACCCTCGGCATGCCAAATCTGGAAAAAATGTTAGCCTTGATAAAATCTGCAACCACTCGAGAATCGTTAGTCCGGGTGGCTTTGGCTTCCACCCATTTCGATACATAATCCACGGCTAGCAAAATATAAGTAAAACCATATGAAGGAGGGAAATGACCCATGAAATCTATACCCCACACATCAAAAATCTCCACATTAAAGATTGGAACCTGCGGCATTTGATCTTTTGCACTTATCTGCCCTGTTCTTTGACATCTATCACATGTTATGCAAAACATTCGAGCATCTTTAAACAAAGTGGGCCAATAAAAACCACATTCTAAAACCTTTAGAGCTGTCCTTTGGGTTCCAAAATGTCCCCCACATGCATAAGTATGGCAGAATGCTAAAATTGAATCAAACTCAGAGTTATGCACACATCTACGCAGAATTTGGTCAGGACAATGTTTCCACAAATACGGATCATCCCACACATAAAACCGTGCATCATGCATAAGTTTGTCACGTTGAGGCTTAGTGAAAGTGTGTGGAAGTCGTTTTGTGACCAAATAGTTCACCAAATCTGCATACCAAGGTTCACTTACCTTAATGGACATCAATTGCTCATCCGGGAATGTCTTTGAAATGGGCAGGGACTCTTCTTCATGCACCATTCGGCTTAGGTGGTCAGCCACCACGTTTTCACTTCCTTTCTTGTCCTTAATTTCAATGTCGAACTCTTGGAGAAGAAGAATCCAGCGGATAAGTCGTGGTTTAGCCTCCTTCTTCGTAAACAAATACTTCAAAGCTGCATGGTCAGAATAAACAATCACTTTACTACCAATCAAATATGAACGAAATTTATCTAATGCAAAGACAACACCAAGAAGTTCTTTTTCCGTAGTGGAGTACATCAATTGGGCGTCATTTAAGGTGCGGGAAGCATAGTAAATGATGTGTGGCTGCTTGTTCTTTCTTTGGCCTAAAACAGCTCCAATTGCATAATCTAAGGCATCGCACATGAGCTCAAAAGGAAGGTTCCAATCTGGTGGAGTGATGATGGGGGCCGAAGTTAATGCTTCCTTGAGGTGTGTAAATGCCGTTTCACATTCCTTATTGAACTCAAAGGTCACTTCCTTTTGAAGCAAACTGCATAGGGGCTATGCAATCTTCGAAAAATCCTTGATGAATAGCATATAAAAACCTGCATGGCCAAGAAAAGAACGTACCTCTTTAACCGAAGTAGGAGAGGGTAAGTAACGCACAGCATCCACTTTAGACTTATCTACTTCAAGGCCTTTCTCAGAAATTATGTGACCCAAAACAATACCTTGTTTAACTATAAAATGAAATTTTTCCCAATTCAACACAAGGTTTGTTTCAATGCAACGTTTCAAGATTAGAGTGAGATTATCCAAGCAGTCATCAAATGAATCACCAAACACACTAAAGTCATCCATGAATATCTTTTCAACATATTCAGAGAATATACTAACCATACATCTTTGAAATGTCGCAGGAGCATTGCATAAACCAAATGGCATGCGTTGATAGGCAAATGTACCAAAAAGGCATGTGAAAGTGGTCTTCTCTTGGTCATCCGGCGCTATAACAATCTGATTATACCCAGAATATCCATCAAGAAAACAATAGAACAAATGACCGGCTAACCTTTCTAACATTTGGTCTAGGAACGGCAAAGGGAAGTGATCCTTCCTTGTTGTGGCGTTGATCTTCCTATAATCGATGCAAACACGCCAATCGGTTTGGATGCGAGTGGGCATAAGCTCGTTCTCTTCATTCTTCACAACCGTCACTCCAGATTTCTTAGGAACGACTTAGACCGGTGAGACCCAACAGCTATCAGAGATGGGATAGATCACTCCACAATCAAGTAACTTGATTATCTCCTTTTTCACAACTTCCATCATAGGAGGGTTGAGACGGCGCTGAGCCTCTCTAGATGGTTTAGCAACCTCCTCTAGAAGTATGCTATGCATGCAAGTGGTAGGACTTATACCCTTAATGTCGGCCAAGGTCCATCCAATTGCAGTTTTGTACTCCCGTAACACTCTCACCAATCTGTCCTCCTCTTGTGCCGTGAGGGTGCTTGAGATGATGACGGGCAATGTCTCATTCTTCCCTAAGAAGACATACTTCAAATGGCTAGGTAACGGTTTAAGTTCAAGGGATAGTGGCTGCATCACTGAGGGAAGCAACTTGTTAGTAGAAACGGGGAACTAAAATCGGATCGGAAGGCTTACCAACGTGCTTTGGAATTGATTCAAGGGCAGTGACCATCTCTAGTGTTTCCTCACAAGGAGGCACTACAAGAATGTGGAAATTGGTGCCGTGGGTGTGGGCAGATTGTGTTTCAAGTGCATCACCATGTAATTGTTCAAAATGTGCCTGCGCCAATGAATCAACAATATCAATTGAAAAACAGGAATGATCATCAATGGATATTTCATAGCTTCAGAAATTTTAAAATCAATAATATCCCCATCAAACTCCATTGTTAAAGTCCCTATAAACACATTAATCTTTGTAAGGGCGGTTTTCATGAATGGTCGTCAAAGTATAATTGCCAATGGGGAAGAAGGGCCTGAATCCTCCATCTCAAGAACATAGAAATCAATCGGGAAGATTAAGCGATTAACCGGCACCAAGACATCTTCCAAAACTCTTTTTGGATAGGCGTTAGAACGGTCGGCCAATTGTATAATCACACCATCATTTTTCAATTCACCCAAGTTCATAGATGCATAAATAGAATATGGCAGGACA
This sequence comes from Pyracantha coccinea, assembly GCA_028566515.2. NCBI lineage: Eukaryota > Viridiplantae > Streptophyta > Magnoliopsida > Rosales > Rosaceae > Pyracantha > Pyracantha coccinea. The sequence continues at coordinate 11,666 of JAOTRO020019304.1, read as the reverse complement.
TTTATTGATGCACCTAAGTCTAGCATGGCATGTTCAAACCGAGTATTTCCAATCACACAAGGAATAGTAAAGCTACCTGGGTCCTTGCATTTAGGTGGCAGTTTGCGTTGCAAAACAGTGGACACGTTCTCACTTACCCTTACTACCTCTTTGTTCGACGTTCTTCTCTTGGTTGTGCACAGCTCCTTCAAGAACTTGGCGTACTTCGGAACTGGTTTAATAGCATCAAGAAGGGGGATGTTTACTTGCACCTTTCTAAAAGTGTCCAGAATGTCCATTTCGCTTGCCTCCTTCTTTGTTTGCATGAATCTGCGAGGAAAAGGTGTATTGACTGGAATAACATTAGAATCAACACAATTTGAACCCAACTTACCTGGAATGGATGGCTTAGGACCTTTGAGGGTGCACGGCAAGGTTGTCTCCTTCCTTGCCGTGGGTGTGCTTTGATCATCCTCTTCTTGTTGCAGCTTTTTGTCCTCCGTTAGGGCAAATTTCGATGGTTGGGAGTCCGTTCCAACTTCTTTTCCACTCCTCAACGTAATGGCTTTGGCAATTCAAATCCTCCCCTTGGATTCACAACGGTTGTGCTAGGCAGCTTGCCTTGGTCTCGAAACTATCCTACGAATTCCGCTATTTGTCCAATTTGCTTTTCCAAGTGGTCCACCCTTTTGTTTTGATTTTCTTGTCCCTGAGACATATTGGTGTGAATCTTAAGAAGTGTAGCATTATCCAAAGACGTACCTGAATCAGTTTGGGCAGGTTGTGTTTGAGGTGGATTCGGTGCAAATGGTTTTGGATAGAAGCCCGGGGGTTGCTACCTAAATTCTCCTTGTTGCTGGGATTGTAGAGGCTCTCTCCACTTGAAATTTGGGTGGTCCCTCTAGCTCGGATTGTAAGTGTTTGAGTATGGATCGCTGCGTGGCTGATTCTGGCTCCCATTCCCCCACACTTAGCTTTTGCTAGTCCTCGAGCAAAACAAAATAAACAAAACATAACCTAAACCTTCCAACGTTCGCCTCAGGGATTTCCAATGGTACATAACTTATCAAAGATCACCACTCCCATAGATTTTAGTTATCCTTACTCTCGAGCACATACTTAATCATAGTCGCCACTTACTAGCTCACAATTAATCAATTAAAACAATGATTTGAATGTAGTAACATGCCTTAGAGAATTTGCTTAATTCCTTACGGTTTACACTCTTATTTTCACACAGATTTTCTGACTACACACCTTACACTGGTTATATGTGAGAAGATTGATGTAAACATGTAAACGAACACTCACATATGTTTATAGCAAAGAAAGCAATTTCTGGAATTATTAATGCGTGTGTATAGATATGATCTCATGAATGGAATGTCACTACTTAGATGCGAGAACTAGGGACACCATATGCTCATAGCAATCCCAAACTCCACAAATTGAAACACAAAACACCCAAGATAGAAGTATAGGGTTGTAACGGGGCTAAAGGGTATTGGTTAACAAGAAAGGATATGGAAAACAAACGTTCTTAAAGCGATAGTAAGCAAAGTAATGTAATAGGCACTTAGAACTCACTTTTGAATGCAAAAATAAATACCAAGCATGTCAAAGGGTGATCATGCGAAAACATCACGATTTTCCTTAAGAAAAATCGTGAGTTCTTCCTTCTCCATCGGGCTCAAACGTGAGCTAACTCTAGCCGTCTTCTTCGGCTGGTGAGGGTCAAGAATGATGTTCTCGGCATCCTTTTCGGGTTTCCATCGGAATTCATCTTCCAGGGCATTATCGACCTTGACACCATCTTTTTGACCTACCTGCTGTAATTGTTATTTGGAGGAGGTAGAATCATCTTTCTGCACTTCAGCTACTACTGCTGGTGCGAAATATTTCTTCTTTGACTTCTTAAGAACTTGTATTGTGCACCTCCGAGACATGGCCTGGTTGCCTTTGATCTCTTTGACTGCTCATCTCGTGATGCGAAATCGAATATTTTGATACTCGATCGAGGTCATAGCTCCAATCCTCGGTGAGCTGGTTACGTTGAGCGTGATGGTGCCAATGGCAGTCGAGGTAAGTCCGTTGAATCCGGTCTAGACTTTTGCATTGCATCTGGTCTTCCTTTCCAAGCCCATCTTTTGGATGACTTACAGTTGTGGGATATTGATTGAGCAGCCGTTGTCCACCATAATTTCGTCAACGATGGCGTGGGCCAGTTGAACGGAAATCACCAAGGCGTCACCATGGGGAAAGTCTACTCCCTTAGCGTTCTGCTCGGTGAAACTAACGAGTGGTCCAGGTACAACATCTATGGCTTGAACCTGAAAGACTGATCTCGTCTGCTGGATCTTCCTCTTCTTGGAATTGTTGGTGGCCCCCAGATGCTCAAATTCGATAAAGATTCCATTTATTCAGATCGTCTTGGCTGGGGGTTCGGCATCGGTATCTGCTTCTCGCCTTGGCCGGGCAGCTGGCCTGTCGACATACTAGTTGTACTTGCCTTCAAGGTACTTTACCCATGTGGTGCAGTCTTTGGTCATGTGCCCGTGACCTGTGTGGAATGTGCAGTACTTTGTCTGGTCCATTTTGGAAGTGTCATCTTTCATGGATGGTGGCAGTTTGAACCATGGCTTGTCCTTGAGGTCGCGAAAGATCTGGTTAATTGGTATTGAGAACTTGGTGTACGTCTTAGGCACCGTGCCTCCTTTATCAGGGATCGGTCTTTGTGTCTGCTTCCTGGCTTATTTTTATCATTGAGCAGTTTGTCGCTTGCCTTCTTTTGAGTTAGCTCCACGTCTTTGCGCAGCTGCTCACGTGGTTTCTGGGAGCGCTTGGCCTCATCCTAGAGGGAGTGTTTTTCTACCAAAGCATAAGAGTCTACCAGGGTCAAATTCTCGCCCATGATCAATTCTCTGAAAAATGGGTGATCTGTTGGGAGCCTCTTTCAGAAGGCTGAGCATACAATGCTATCATCATATCCAATGTTATTCGCCTTTTCCACCTTGAACCTCTTAAAGTATATGCATAGTGACTCATTCGGGTCATTTTTCATGTTGAAGAAGTGGTCAGACTTCTTCTTGATTCAGCGATGGGACAAATATTCCTTAGTGAAAACCAAAGAAAGTTCGCTGAAGTTTCGAATTGATCGTGGCGGCAAGGTGTGGAACCAGTCATGCTCCTCGTCTAGGAGTGTCATGGAAAATATCTTGCATATATAAGTGTCGTTGTTAGCGTAGATGTCATGGAGCTTCAGTAGTGCATTAGGTGCTTGTCTGGATTTTCATATCCTTTAAACAAGGTGAAATGTGGTGGGCTGAACTTCTGCGGTGGCTTCATCTGCTCAATCTCATTTGTGAACGGTGACCTACTCAGGTTAGCTACGTCTCTATGAAGGGCATCGTCGGTGGTATCAATGTGCTGGAATCTGCACAATTGCTCTGCTATGAGCCTATGTACTTCCTCTTGGATTTACGCCTGGTGGGGCAGCGAAGCCTATAGCTGCCCCTGATGCTGACCTGGTACATATTGTTATTCCGCATATTCTGTTCATCTGTGTTGTGGTCGTGGTGCACGTGGTTCATTTTGTGCTGCTCGTCGCCACGCTTGACAGGGCTACCAGTGGAACTTGAGCTGGACTGCTTTCATGCTCTCACTGGTTTGCAATGTGGCTGCCTACTTCGGTGTCTCGCAAGATGATCTCCTTGTTGGCTTAGCCTCGAGTGGACACTTCGCCTGGAATATCCTGAGTGCTCGTCGATGTATGGACCCAACCTTGAATGCACACTGATTTATGAGCCAAGTCGGGAATGAACGCTTCTCAACGAATCTAGGCAGGAGAAGACATTTTCTCGAGGGCCCAAAAGAGAGTGCACACTACCCAAACACACGATTCGTGGTGGGTTGAGCGACACTTTGTCGGGACGTCGTTGGAATGAATCACGTTCTTCCGCCCTTGTCTTGCTTCAGGACACCTCATATGGGGCGCGCTGCATCTCGATGCGCTTGACGAGTTGGTTTACCAAGGTGGTTTGCTGCGTAAGGGCGCTCGTCAAATTGGTGACCTGCTGGAGCAAGTGGTGCTCGTCATTAGAATTGGAAGAGTTTGGATGATAGGCATCTCCATGTGTGGTGGAAGTGTAGTGGACTGTATATACAAAACTTAAGCTTAGAGAGGGTATTCCTGCAGAAAAATGGGGTGCAAATAACCTTAAATTGATCATGGGACCGGTGGTCAGAATCTAGATCATCGGAGGTGGCCTCGGATTGGATTGAGCCCAAGCTGGGTTGCCGAAGCGGGCCAACTCGGTTAGGTGGCTGGGCTCGAGCATGTGGCAACTGGCCTTGGGCCGAAGCTAACTCCTCGCGGGCTTGGCCTCGGTTGATAGTTGGCTGGGCTTGGCTGGCAATGAACTGGGCTTAGGTCACTTGCCCGTGGGTGGCTTCTGCTGGCTGAACCAGCTCTGCTGGGTCTCTGTGGGCCTGGGCCTGGGCTTCGAGTGTCTAGGCTCGTTGAATGGCAGTTGAGGCTACTGCAGTGCGCTGGGCCTTTTGCCTTGGGCCTATTGTGGCAGTTACTAAGCCTGAGGCCTCATGCCCATGGGCTATGAAATGGACTTAGGCCTCTTGCCCGTGGGCTATGAAATGGACTTGGGCCTCTTGCCCATTGGTTATGAAAAGGTTGGGCCCTTACAGGCTGCTGTTTATGTCATGGCCTAGTGGCCTTGCCGTGGCTGCTGGGTAACGGGGATGGTGGTGGTGCGGCTCTGCGATGGTAAGGCTCCTCCTATTGTCGCATTGAGCCTTGAGGATCGCCGTCGTGGGGCTATGTTCTCGTCTTCACTCTCCGTTCCAAATCCTTGTACGTAACGGGTTTCGTTCGTCGTGGTTTCTGAATTTCCTACCATTGTATCATTTCTCCAGAGATTGATCAAGAAAATTTTATAGGAAAAATTAATTAATATGACGTGTGAGAAATTCAACGTAACAGAAAATTCAAGAAACCAAATGCAATAAGTTTTTTTTTGAGTATTTGAATCAGCTCTCAATGAAAGCACCAATTTGTCGATGTAAATTTCCGCCATCTTCAGTTTTGACGAAAATGCACCTGCAAAACAATCAACACCTTTGATCAAAGACCTAAACTTCACGCGCCCATAAGGTGGGGGGGGGGTTAGGCCAATGGATCTTTGATGCCTAAGTTAGTTTATCTGAGAGAGTAAAGTGTTTAGGGCTTTTTTAGGGTAGCAAAAGCTTCTAAAATTTGGTAGAATACGGGGTATATAAAGGATAGGGCCGACTATAGTGTTAGGGTTTTACCCTACACATGGCGGCATCCTATTGGCCAACGTTTATGGAGAAATATTCTCAAGATATTAAATATGAAATAATATCTTGAGATAATGGAGTAATTATCCCTAATTGATTTAAATTGGGATTACTTACTGTTGATTACCCGGTTTCTTGGTTTGAAGAACCTCCTGATGTAAGTTCTCATTTATTATTACAGGATAGTACTGGTAGTTAATTTGGTGCGGGACGCTCTTTTTCCCTTAGATCGGGTTGAAAGCTCTGGCAAGGTTTTTATCGAGGCCCATTGTCAGCACCATATCCTCAGTTTGTACGTATTTCAATCTTCAATGAATATCGTACTCTTCTTCTTCAAAAAAGAAGAAGAATGGATTACTTACTTGATTGGAGTCAATCTTCAATTGGGAATGTACTAAAGATAGGATTTGGGTAATTAATCCTTATCTTTAATGCTTTGACTTTTCCTTGCCAAGGGCAGATAAGCTATGGGTAGTCGTATTCAGCTGCTGAGACCTCCAGGGGTGTGAGCTGCGCGTGGGAGTATCCGAGGAGCCTGCCCATTTAATGAAGGCACTTTTGTCTTTCTTGAGCAAAAGTCCACGTGTTGCCTCTAGAATTTTCGGGATTATTTTAGGCTCCACAACTCCCACAGCCTTCCATCAAACATCTTAGCCATTAGAAGCCTTACAATCACCCCAGGAAAGCTCAAATCATGCAACTAAGAATGCCATTCAACCATGCAAACCCTTTCTCTCTCATGTAAATTGATAATCTTTTAGCTTCCACATCACGTTTCACTTGAGTAAGTCATTATCTTGATCATTGATGCTATCTTCGAGTTGTTGATGTTACCAGGGCATTTCCTAAGATAAGCTAACTCTTTCGAGATATCCCGAGACTTGTCCACCTCGACCTAAAAGTCCCCTAAAACCAAGAATAACGAAGAAGAAAAAAGAAGAAAGAGGAAAAGGAAAAAGAGGAAAAAAAAGGAAAAAGGGAAAATAAAATCAGTGATAAAATAATATTATTTTATTAATTTTTTTTTATTATCAATTGCCCAAGCAATTATTTTACGGGATTGAGATGTTTAGGCAGTTATTGTTCACTAGAGGAGATTAAATTAACTATTCCCCAAGAATCTTTTTAGGAGTTGAAGTGCTCCAATTAATTAATTATTAAAAAGCAAATTCAGTTACCAATAATCATTTTTTCTTTTTGAATATAAACAGTAGTGGTTTTTATTGAGATAGCAAATAGATTATACAAAATCAAAGAGAGCACCTACAATCAAATCCAAATTCTCCTCAAACCAACAAAAATCAAGGGAAGAAGAAAGAGCCAACTTGGCCATACAATGTGTCGCGACGTTAGCAGACTGGCGAACATAACAAACCTACGAAGCTTCAAATCCCCGCAAGCTAGTTCATATGTCCTCCACCAATAAGTCCATGTGGGACGCACCTTGCTTAAGGCTGCTAATAGCTTGAACAACTTACAAAGAGTCACTTTCTACAATAATTCGTGGCAAATTCCTTTGCATAGCCCAACAAACACCATCACGGACAGCTAACAGTTCAACCATCGTGGGGTTAAGAGCAGCGGATATTGATGAACGAAACCTCCAGCATAGTTACCGGCTTTGTCACGAAATGCTGCACCTACACCACCCAAGTTCAAGGCAGCAAGAAAAGAACCATCTATGTTGATCTTAATCAAACTAGTTGGAGGAGGACACCAAAGGGACGATGCGTGTGTGGGGCGAGAGTGTGATACTAATTTAGCCTTGATGAAATCATCTAATTAAAGTTTAGCCAAGTGACTAACCAGGGATGGACTTTCGACTTGGCGATCCCAAAGCAAGGAATTCCTTGCACGCCATATAAAATAAATAAGACTGAACAATAAAGCAAGCTGATTAGTAGTTAAAGAAGCCACACACCACATCATCCAGTCAGACATGGAAGATAACCCCGGGGGCTTTGGACCCAAATTGAGTTGAGAAAAAAGATAAACTGCTCAGGCAAATGGACAATCACAGAACACGTGTAGTGCCAACTCGGAAGAGGAACTACAAAAAAGACAAACATTGTCCACCTCTACCCTTTTTTTCTCCAAATTAACACAGGTAGGCAAAACATTACGACAAGCCCGCCAAACTCACATTTTTGTCTCACCAGGAATATTCGCTTTCCAGATGGCTCTCCACATAGAGACACGTGCTGGACTCAGATGCAAAGACGAAGCCTCGGAATGCAAACTAAAAGCAACTCTGTAAGCACTCTTCACCGAGAACAAACTTTTGGAATCATAGTACCATATCACACGGTAAAAACAACTGATTCACCAAATCACGGTTCCAGGAAACCGATTCCGACATAATCAAATTAGAAACAAATTCAACTTCACTGTCAACCGAAGAAGGTGTGAGAGGATAAAAGAGATGAGGCCGCTCAAGCCGAAATCTTGCCAAATCTTTATTGATCTGCCGTTACCCACCCACCAGCGAGAACCTCTCTCAAGATTTAGAAGAGCTTCTAAAATACCTAGCCAACATTCCGAAGGGGTAGCCCCTAAAGATGCCTACCAGAAAGAATTGTGTGGGAAATCCTTGTAGGAGTGCAAGATTAAAATCATAAAAGACTGGAAACCAAGGCCACTTTCATCCTTCGATCAACACATGTTTTCCCACGAAATCCAGTGTATCTGGCGGCTGTCATCACTGTCTCCTCACCAGAAATGACATAAAATGCGTTGCAAATCCTTACAAAAGGTAGGAGAAAACAATTCATCGAATAAATGGGAAGTGACTGGCCAACCACCTTAACAAGTATTTCCTTTCCCGCATCACTGAGGATAGTGATCCGACACATCCACCCTCTTCACACCCAATAAAGCAGCCAGTTGGTCTTGAATATCCCGCCTAATGTTAGGCGAAAATGATACCGTACATTTCTGAAAATTGATACATTGTTCCGAAGCCATCTCATACCTCAAAATCTGGAAGCCAACGTTCCTGGAAAGAAGCTCGTAAGAACAGGAAGCTGTCATTTGCAAAAAGCAAAAAAAAGATGCTAGGGGCCCCACGGCAAATAGACACATCATGTATACGACCGAGCTGTTTTGTTTTTTCAAGAATTTAAAATTTTGATATCTTGCATTTTTTCAAATTATTTAATTGTAATTATTTTTTTTTATATTTTGTTTTGTGTGGTAATAAGTTAATAACGGAAATATACTGTGGAAGACAACAAAAAGACCGAGCCTTTGCTGTCTGCATCGGTTCAATCACATGGGAGATTTGGACAGGGACTAGCATTCTTTCTCATCTTATTTTCATTCTTTTTCCATTTTTTATCTCACGTTTTCTATTTTATCTTTCTCTTTCTATAAAAAAAATTAATATAAGATATTGACGTGGTTTAACCATGATCTTTGAAATAGGAAGTGAAGGAAAAAAAAGGGCAAAAAATCCTACTTCTTTGGACAGTTGGTTGGGGCGCACGGCAGCTTCCTAATTTGGATGGGCCATTGCCATTGAATGGCACAGTGGTTCTCTTCTCAATAGTTAGTAAAACTAAAAAATTACCTAAAGATATTCATTGGTTCTCTTTTACCATAGTAGGAGGGTATTGAGTTGTGAACTAAAAGAATATATGTTTCGGACATAGAGTTGAGTTTACGTCCATTTGTTAAGATAGATTTGGATCAAATCAGTTGATTAGGATAGTAAGTATATTTTGTGAATCTCTAACATCAACGTCTAGAAGTTCATCATTTGCATTTGGGGGATTGTCTATAGTTTTTTTCATGAGAACCCTTAGATTTGTTTGTATGCGTACAATGTACGATTGAAACATGCCTCAATTTGCCCGGATTATCAGTTGTTAAATCGTTTATGCATGTATGAATTAGACATTGTTTGTAGTTAGTGAAGGTAATGTATCCACTCATTTGCATCCAAGTTTGAATTCTCCTACTTATAAATTGAAATAATTTAGAATATGTATTGGTCTTTTGATAGAGGATTGTTTTTAAGTTAAAATTGAGATTGACATACAAAGTTAAATCAATTCAAATACTCAATCATTTAGTGATAAATGTCCATAATTATGAATTTGTAAGATTCCTTTATTTAATGGTAAGAAGGATAAAGGTCAGAAACAAAAGATAATTCTCAACAGTGAGGAATAAATGCAAAACCCCCTCCTACTCTAGAAAAGTAACTCAACCAATCAAAAGATGGTGAGCAAAGATGAAAGACAGCAAACAAAGAGTTGCGGCATCACTACATTGTTCAGCCGGTGCAAAAAGACTCACTTGAAGCAACGGTGATTTATTTTTTATTTTTTTTTCAACAAACGATATTATTTACCATAAGGGGTATGGGGTAGGCTTAGCCTCACAATAAGCTAGCTATAATGTGGTTCAAATTTATGCCATAATCGAACCTGAGACATTTTAGAAAAGGCTTTCCGAACATCCAAACTGCTTAAAAATCTCTCTTGCATTAACTACCAGTTAAACATCTTAATTAGACTCTAAGTGTTTTCAGTGGACCTAAGAAATAATTATCTAAATTCTAAAATTCATAGTTTGTGGCATAGAGGGCCTTGCATCATATTTCTTCGCGTAGTATCTGTTAGACCTAGTCAGACTCAACAAGAATTCAGCTTACGTTTGGACTCTTCAGTTGGTTGTTCGACAGTGCAATCCTTATCCAAGGATGAGTCAAATAGGTCTAGTTATGTTTGAATATTTGAAAGCGTGTTTTATCAGATATTTGTATTGTTTGAATTTCAAAGTCATGGTGTAAATAGGGTTCATGATAACCCTGATGTAATCTCAAATTAATTATATATACATGCAACCCATCATTATGTGAGCATGCAAAATCTGGGCTGAAACCCGAGAGTCCTTAAGTTTTACAGTATCTATGTCGTCAAAGTTGATCAATGTAAAGAAAATGCATAGATGAATTGACAAGTGCAGAAATTGTAAGATGTGATGCACTACCTTCAACAATTTCTTCAAACATCTTCTCATATAGGACTTTCCTACTAACTCATTCAATAGATAAATGTTTGCTCGTTAAGCATTAAAATTTAAATTCTAGATCTTAGATTTTAGTATGAGACATACCTGCAGTGGTTTCATCTCTCTTTCGTTTCATCTCTCTGTTCTCAGCTTCCCCACTGACCTTGGAGGTCGGAAACTACTGTTTGTCTGCGAGCTCATGCCCAATAGAAGCCTCTAAGAGGCGTTGCTGCATCGGGTGTCTAGAGCTTATGTTTTGGAAGAAGAGTTTCATTGTTGTGCTTGATGTGGCTCGAGTATTTACATCATGTTTGTGACCTGCGGGGGATTCACGGCAATGTGAAGCCTTGCCATGTGTTGTTGGACTCGGATTTCAATACCAAGAATGGAGATTTTGGGTTGGCGAGGTTGAAAACAAAGGCGGAGGATCAGGGGGAGCATGAAAGAGTTGTGGTGGTGGAGGAAGGGCAAGAAGATGAGGAGAAAGAAAGTGACGGAATGGAGAAGAGGGAAGGGTATGGGGATGATAAGGGGGAAGAGGGTTAGGTGTCCTTCACGGGCTACTCTTTCTTCTCTACTTTGTCATCTTAACTTCCACCCATGCCTATCAATTAACATATTTTGCTGCTAAAGGAAGTTCGAGGGACTGGTAGTGGAAACCAGTGGAAACAGGACAATAGAGGTGTTAGTGTTGTGGTAAAGGCATTTTAGGAATAATAGTGGACGGGAAAATAGGATTTTAAAGTTTTAAAACTTTCTACAGTAAGTAGGATTATAATGTAGGGGGAGAAATAGGATAATGGGAGGGTCTAGTAGCACTCTAATATAATTAGGACTGTAAATTGACTCGAAAATGTTCGAGCTTGCATCGGGTTCGGCTTGTGCTTGGTTCGTGAAAAAACCAAGCCAAGCCTAATTCAACTCGGTTAAGAAACAAGCCAAGTTTGAACACTAGTATGTTTAGCTCGTAAGCTTGTGAGCAGCTCAATTTGTTTTGCAAAACAACTCGAGGAAGGCTTGAGCTTAGCTTGATCATTCAAGCTCAATGCCTAATAATATGTATGAAAGAAATACATATACTCAACTATTGTCCGATACGTATTTGGTGGCTCATGTCCAACTAATTCAATTAACAAGAAAAAAAAAACCAAAATGGGATACTTTTTTACCCATATTAAAAGGATGGAGAAATTAGGTTCTCATTCTTTCTTTTGCTACTCCATTGATTAAAATCCTATTCCTTTTCAATTTTTGATCAATGTCCTTGGGTATTAATAACATCATTAATTATTTCAATAATAAAATATTTTTTTATTTCTAAATATATTCATTTAATG
>JAOTRO020019117.1:0-15679 GCA_028566515.2 Pyracantha coccinea | reverse complement strand
ATTAATAATATTTTAATAAATTGACTAGGCTATTCAGTTTTAGGGGTGGAGATGTTTTAGCCTATTACTGTTCATTGGGGTCTATTACTGTTCAATTGACTGGATAAATACGTTGGGTGTTGGAGCAAAGTCTTTAGGGGTGGAATTGCTCTTAACTCCCTTGATTTCTTACGTTTGTACAACCCACAACGTCTACTATATATATATATATATATATATTAGTTCAAAAACGTCTCTTCATAAATATTATATGTATGTATATACATTAGTCAAACATGTCTATTCATATAATAATATATATAAATGTAAACTGAAATAGAAATGAACGAAGTTACTTGAAAAATGTAGAAGCCTTGAGTGGTGAATGATTCTTGGGATGAGTCACGGACTAAGTCGCTCTCTTTAAGACGTTTTGCGGCTCTGCCCAAAGTGTGCAAGCAGTTCACAAACACCACGTCGTTCCCAGGATAAAACAGCCTAGAATCTTCGTCTTCTGATAAGTTCTTCCTTGCACGATTCTTTAAAGCATCGGTTGTTAGACACGCCACGGGCGGCATGATATAGTCTAGGTCAACTGCAACCACCCTGTTGCAAAGTCTTTAGCTTGAATGCTTCAAAGTGCATTCCACGAAGTGTTTGGGTAATTTCCGTCCTAAATTTTTATTTGTATATATCTGGTGCAATTCAATTGATGTCATTCATCTTACTCGCTTGCTAAAAAGAAAAAAGAGATGGAGTTCATTGGGTTCTTTCAAGTTCTCATAGTCGTCACTTCCATCATTACTCTGTTGTACACGTGCTTCAGATCATTAACATTTTCTTGTTGGCCATTTTCTACTTCTTTTTCTTCTTCGGGCGATGATGATGATGATGATGATGATATCCCAGCCCCTCGAGAAAAGTATGATGATGATATCCCAGCCCCTCGAGGAAAGTATGACGTGTTTATTAGTTTCAGAGGTGAGGACACCCGCAATACTTTTACTAGCCATCTTCACGGTGCCTTACTCCGGAAGAAAATTGAAACCTACATGGATTACAGACTTCTGAGAGGGGGTGAAATCGCACCTGCCCTTCTTGATGCAATCGAGAAATCTACGCTTTCGTTGGTCATTTTCTCACAAAACTATGCATCTTCAACCTGTTGTTTGGATGAACTTGCACATGTACTACACTGCAGGGAAAAATATGGCCAGTTGGTTATTCCCATTTTTTACGGCACCAGTCCATCAACAGTACGAAAACAAAAGGGGAGTTATGAAGTTGCATTTGCTCAACATGGAAAACGTTTCAAGGGCGCTATCGGCAAGGTGAATGTGTGGAGGGCTGCTTTGACAACTGCAGCTAATCTATCTGGCTTCTCAAATGAAACAGGGTAACTAATTCAATAACTTTCAGTGTTTGCTCCAAAAAAAAAAAAAAAAAAAAAATAATTCTATAATTTGTAGTGATTTCTACTCCTGGAAATTTAACACATACATGATTAATTAACGAATGCCTGTTACTAACTATTAGTTGTCCATCATATATTTGCCAGGACGGAGGCCGATTTAGTTATGGAAGTTGTAAACGAAATTTGGAGCCAGCTGAATAGAAAATCGTCAAGTGTTTTAAAGGGCCTTGTTGGAATGGAAAGACGCATTCATGAAATTGAGTCATCATTATGCATTGATTCACTTGATGTATACACTGTAGGTATTTGCGGAATGGGTGGCATTGGCAAGACCACCCTTGCTGATGCTTTGTTTCATCGACTCTCTTCTAAATTTGAAGCTTGTTGTTTTCTTGGAAATGTGAGGGAGAAATCGGCAAAAGATGGATTAGTTCACCTGCGAAACGCACTTCTTAGTGAGATATTAAGGGAAAATGATCTAAACATTGGCACTCCAACTATAGGATCAGATCTTGTTAGAAAGAGGATGGGAGGTACGAAAGTCCTCGTTGTTCTCGATGATGTGAGTGATTCAAAGCAATTAAATTTTCTACCTGGAGATCCTGCTCTGTTTGGCCCCGGAAGTAGAATAATTATAACAACTAGAGATAAGAGCCTACTTCAGAAAAGTGTTGAACATAATAAGATATACGAGGTTTAGGAATTAAATTCTGATGAAGCTTTTCAACTCTTTCATTTGAGTGCTTTTGGAAATAACATTTCTGGAGTCGATTGTGCAGAGTTGTCAAAACTTGTGGTAGATTATTGTGGAGGGATTCCATTAGCTCTTCAAATTTTGGGTTCCTCATTCCTTCAATGTGAGAGCAAAGAAGATTGGCTGGATGAATGCAAAGAATTTCCAAGAGAAAAGATCTGGAAAGTGTTGAGATCAAGTTATGACGGATTAAAAGAAATTGAGAAGGAGACATTTCTTGATATAGCATGTTTTTATCAAGGGAAAGATGTGTACATTGTAAAAGAAATGCTAGATATATGTGGTTTTCGTGCGTCAGTAATTGGAGCTCTGATTGATAAGTCTCTCATATCAATTTCAACAAATAACAGCCTGCAGATGCATAATTTGTTACAAGAAATGGGTAGGGCAATTGTTAGCGAACAATGTATTGAAGAGCCCGAAAAATGCAATAGGTTATTTGTTGATGAGGATTTCAATCGGGAATTGAAAACTAATAAGGTAAGATCACCGAATGCATTCACTTCCATTTAAATTTTATGTACATTGAATTGTATTCACATTTATACTCTGTTCTTTATTCTCAGGGAAGTGCAACGCTACAAGCCATTTTCTTTAACAGGTCTGCGATTAAAGGGATACTCTTGAATCATGCAGACTTCGAAAAGATGTATGATCTAAGGTTGCTGTATGTTTACAACTCTAGCCGTAACAAGTACTGCAAAGTAAAAGTTTCTCTTCCCCATTCTCTTACTTCTCTTCACTTGGAAGGATACCCTTTCAAATCTTTGCCATCAAAACTTTGTTCGGAACATCTTGTTGAGCTTCAAATGCGCAACAGCCAAGTTGAACAACTTTGTAATGAGGGCCAGGTATGTATATGTTTATTTTATTAAATAAATGCGGTGTAGAAACCTATTTGGTTTGTCTGTTATTAATTCTTTCCGATCATCGTTGATTTGTTACAGAATCTTAGGAACTTGAAAGTGATGGATCTTGGTTTGTGCGATCGTCTGACTAAAGTTCCAGATCTCTCTCAAAGTCCAAACATTGAGCATATAGATCTTCATGGGTGTAAGAGTTTGGTTGAAATTCCTTCATATTTTCAATATCTCGACAAGCTTAGTTATCTTAACCTCACAGACTGCACAAAACTCAAATTTCTTTCGGAGATGCCAAGCAGTATTGAGTACTTAAATTTAGATAGCACTGCAATAGAGGAATTGCCTTCAACAGTTTGGTCTCTTGAAAAACTTCGGCATGTGGAATTTCCCAAGAATATACCAGTATTAGACTTGAGTGGGACAGCGAGTAATTGCAAAACTCTTGTGAGTATTCGTAAATTAAAATCTCTGAAGAACCTTGATCTGAGTGGAACCACAATTAGAAGCCTACCTGCAAGCATTGGTAATTTGAAATCTCTTGAGAAACTTGATCTGAGTGGAACTGCGATCAAGTGCCTACCTGCAAGCATCAGAGAAGCTTCTCGGCTGATTTGTCTGTGGTTAACCAATTGTAGGAGCCTTGAATCTTTGCCAGAGCTCCCAGGCGTATGTTGGCTTCAAGCACATGGCTGCACGTCACTAAACAAAGTGTTGAGCTCAAAAACTGCCCTTACACTAGGTTGGGATGAATATAAACATTCTCAAGGGCTTCAAGAGCAATTTACATATTCAAATTGCAAAGGAATGGGATGGGATGCATGGCGTGATATAGTTACTGATGCACAGATTAGAATTATGCGAATGGCAACTGCGTTATCGAAAAGTAATGTATGTCTCTCTCTCTCTCTCTTTCTCTCGTTAAATGGAATAACTTGGGTTTTCTGCTCTCTAACACATTTATTGATGAACAGGAATATGTTTTTAAATCTCCAGTTTGCATTGTATGTCCGGGAAGTGCAATTCCAAGATGGTTCCCATATGAAGTTGATAAATCTGTACTACGGATCGAACTTGGTCGAAACTTCTTCAACTCTAATTTTTTGGGTTTCGCATATTCTGTTGTCGTTGAATTCGATAAATATAATGTTGGAGGGAGTTTGAGGCTTGGATGTAAAATTAATTTCAAACGCTATGGTGATCGTCATCGTATCTATCATCGGAGTTGCATGGTTGCCGAATATGGGGAAATCAATGAGTGCAAGTTTAATAGGCCTCACGTGTTCTTCTGGTTTAGTACCTTTGACCATGTAGAGCAAGGAAGCTACAATGACATCACCGAGGCCAAGTTTGACTTCTACCCAATGATACATGATCGTCCTGGTGGCAGAGACGTTGATCGGTCCAAGATAAAGGTGACAAAGTGTGGGGTCTTCCCAATGTATGCCCCGGTTGATTCGATATTGGCATCGAGGATGAAACAGGTGAGGGAGCTAAATGTCGAGGCACACGAAACATTTCCTTATTTAGTAGATCTCATGTTTAACCGGTGGGGCGGCTAGACGTGATCCAAGTCTCTGAATTATTTTGTAATTTACATGCTGTTTCTTTATTTGTACAACAATTATATTTGTATTCTTCAATCTTCAATCTTATCAAGTTGTGTATTTTCTATTGATTTTCTTTTTCTTCCTGAATGTTGGTGATTTGGACTTCATTTTGGCACAAAACCCTTGCCATTGAGATTTCGTCAGCCTTCTGATTCTTGATTCCTGTTATTCTGATTATTTTAGTTGCAGTGGCATCCTCACGAGAAAATTGATTGATTCACATGTATGTTCAGGATGCTTAGGAGGCCAAATAAGTAGAACTAGAAATTATTGCCCGCATGTTGTTGCAGGATTAAAAGTTGTAAAAAGCATTAAGTTTGAGAGATATAAAAGTTGTAAAATTCGTTGCTATATTTAATTGATACTCCACTTAAAAATCGTAGAAGTTTTGGCCATCTATGTACATAAAATATTAGATCAACACATTCCACTTAGGTAGTTTTTGTGATTTTCAGTCGACAGCAGTACTTATATACAAAAGACTGAAACTTTGGGCTATTTACATGCAAAAAATGTTAAGAAATAGTGTCATTTACATTGATAAAATATGACAAATTATTAAATGGAACACCAAAAGTTCCCTCCAATACTCTTGATTGTCAAGAAAGTAGTTTAAACAAATCCAAAGACCGAAACTCCTTCAAAGTTCCATGTGTATTCAGTTTCTCTAAATCAACCAACTTCTCCATTCCAAACTACCCAACAAATATTTGACAGCAATACAACCAACCACCAACAAACATTTTAAACCCATCCAAAGACCAAAACCCTTTCAAATTTCCATGAGTATTAATGATTTTCAACTAAATTATTTGGAGACGGAGACACACAGAGCTAGCATAGGAACCAAAGAATATCTGCAAAAGCAAGTTAAGAGATTATTGTATTACAGAAGCAAATACATAATAAAATTAAGAGAGCATCATATTACAAAAGCATAATAATGTTCATTTCCAAATGTATTACAAAAACCTATGATTTCATTCCACTTCACATAATTCACAGGGTTTTTTTTTTCAACCCAGAAAATTTACAGCTTAGTTCAAAGAATTTGGCCTGATTATTAATATTCACACGAAAAAGATACGACTCAAATGAACTGGGTATTTGAAGTCACTTTCTTATTTCTTATAACCACATCAATATCATATATATACAAATGTAGCAAAAGATGATAGCAAGTGCAAGCACAAATCTTGCGATAGTATACAAAAAATGACTAAACCTGAAATTTCCAACACATACACCAATCTTAATAAAAAATCGATATCTTATCGAGAAGAAATCAGAATATCAAAATCCTATAACAAAACATGAGGCACAATTTTCACAATTAGAAAAATATTTCAAATAAGAGCCAAACCAAAAATGCACATAAAGGTAAGTTATGAACTCAAATAAAACTCACTCTGATGCTCATTTCTAATTATGAATGCTCTCGGGACTTCAATCTTCTCATCCCAGTCAAAAATAACGTCAAATGCAGACTCCTCTGTTGTTTAGAGGGTGATTGTGGTAACCCAATTTTCCAATTGTGTTGCCTTTCCAACTTTTTCTTGCAACCAAGTTTCTTAAAAAACAGATTGAATTCAAAAGTTAATTGGACCAAGGCATCAAAAGACATAAGAAAAAGTATAGAAAGTATAACCCACATATATCACGTATTATACTACTTTGTATTCCAAATACGCATAAGAATATATCCATCAACAACATCATATTTAAGAGTTAGCTTCCATCAAACCCTTCATCTAATCCCACCCTTACTTTCTTCTCTAACCCTTCATAATCCCACTTTTACTCTCTCAAACCCCTCAACTTACCCTGGACTTTGTTTCTGCAGCTTAGTTTCATTTAAAAGCTTATTTCTCAACAAAATCATCATTAGTTTCAGTCTTAAATAATCATCGCAAGAGAGCTCAGGAAATCATTCTCCCACTCTCTCGGAGACCAAACTGATGATAAGGAAGTGGAGAGATCGGGTTGTTAAGAAGAAGAGTACCTCAAATGTTTAGAAATTAAGAAATTAAGAAGCTTAGTTGCATGTAGAACGACAGCGTTTCGACCTGACATTTTAAACTCTTCATAACATCATTTTCCATCTTAAATTAGAATAAACCTCCAACGTCAGAAATATGAGTAAAAACGAATGCTTAGTAAAAGAATTAGCCAATTCTAATAGAATTGTTAATCAAACTATAAAAGCAACAGAGAGAATCCAATTGAAAACCGAACAGCCCAAACAGACCATGAAGATTATACAATCAGAAGAAGAGTTCATTACATAGTCGAAGGAAGCCGAGCAGCAGCAGAAACTGAAAAAAAATTGAACAACTTTGGCCTCAAATTTGATCCATATAGAATAATTGAAATAAAAAAATAAAATTAACAGGTAGGAGTAATAATGTTGATAATATGTGGGTTGTTTGTTGGTTTGTGTCTTTGAAACACCAAGAGGTAAAAAAATCGAAACAAAGTGGAATATGTTGTAAACATTCCTAGTTTAAGTGTGATTATGTAAATTCTAGATTAGATTTGATACTAGTTATCATTTCATATTACAACTTATATTACTTGGGGAAGCAGGAATGTCTTCTCTCTTTTACTACTATAAATAAAGGCATAATGCATGACGGATAACAACACACATTCCCCTATAATTCTACAAACACATCTCTCTCAATCTCTCTACCCTTGCCACCGGCCTCCTTTAACCTTGTCAGATATAATAGACCACAACACGTTATCAGCACGCTCCTACTGCTGCGCTTAGGAATCTGACGTTGAAGAATTTTTCTGCATCAAACCAGTTCATCCATATCATCACGCAATCAGGTTCTTTCAAAACAACGATTTTTATCTCGATATTTTTGCAGCCTTGATAGCATGAACATTCACCATAATGCATGACCTAACTTTACGTTTTTCGAATTTTAGATTCTACATAAATTGTGTATGCATTATATCCATAATTGTTGAATTATGCGAATTGCCATAAATTGCATCCAATATTTGTCCATGCATTAAATTGAATATGCATGCAATTGAATTTTATAATTTGAAGAAAAAAATCGAAAACTCTTAGGGTTTTTCGAACATATGACCTGAGCCGCACCGCGAGACCACGAAACCAGAGCCATGGGTTTATGGTCTGAAACCCAGAAAACACCTGACGTCTTCCATGGCGTCTTCTCCCTCACATGTGGGCCTACAGCTCAATCCTAACCTTGGGTCATCATCCTAATGACCTGATGATCGTCCCTCGTGAGAACTGCCATGCACCTGAAGTCGGAATTTGAGATGAAAGATCTAGGAAAGACTTGATATTGTCTCAGTTTTGAGATAAAGCACCGTTCGGATGAAATCTTAGTACATCAAACGAACTACACCCAAATGATGTTGCTCTATTTTAACGAGGATAAAGCAAAGTCTTCGAGTACTCCTACAGTCGTTCGATTGCTAGATGTAAAACGAGATCCTTTCCATCCGAAGGAGGATGATGAAGAGATTTTCGAGCCTGAAGTTCCTTATCTAAGTGCGATAGGCATTTATTATACTTAGCTCAATGCACTAGACCTGACATCTCATTCGCTGTTAATCTTCTGGAAAGATACAGTAATATACCAACACGCAGACACTGGAGTGGTGTTAAAGACATTTTCCGTTACCTTAAGGATACTAAGGATTTGGGCTTGTTCTATCCCTATGAATCCACGAGTGATGCCACAGCCCCTTATCTCAAGTCGATTCTCGCCTTGTTCGTTATGTCGACACATGAAACTTATTGGATATGCACAAGGCGTGCTCTCAAACAGGTTATGACCGTTAGAGGCACCACAATCTCTTGGAGGTCAACTAAACAAACCTTAGTTGCCACTTCGTCTAACCATGCTGAAATTCTCGCCTTACACAAGGCAACTCTGGAATGCTTTTGGTTGAGAGCAGTCGTGGGTCATATTTGAAGCTTATGCGATATTTACCCCTTCCTTGACATCCCGATGACGATCTATGAAGACAACATAGCATGCATCGAATAGCTTAAGAAGGATTACATCAAAGGAGACAACACTAAACACATTGCGCCAAAATTCTTCTTCTCACGTCAACAACAAGAGCATTAGAAGATTAAAGTCACGCAAATCCGTTCACAAGACAATCTGGCCGACCTCTTCACCAAATTAGTACCGAAGGCGACATTTTAGAAGCTTATTCAAGGAATTGGTATGCGTAAACTTTTTGAGTTGTAAAATTGTTAGTTCTCTTTGGAATTATATCAAACTCAGGGGGAGTATCCTGAAGTATACTTGATCTTAATGTACCTTTTTTCCCCACGATTAGGAGCATTTTTCCCACTAGATTTTTGCTACCTAACGAGGTTTTGACGAGGCACCCATGTTGGGTTGACCATATCCCTGATGACGTCATGTAGACGTTTCATTTGACTTTGCATTTCTCACGCATTTTTCCTTAGCCTATCGGTTTTGTCCCTACACAGGTTTTACCATAGCCATTGGGTTTTTGTGAGACTTACTTCCTTATGCAAGTTCCTACCTTATTTGAGACTAGCATGTTCCCAGAATCAATGTCGACGAGTCGATTTCCTCAACTCTACATAAAGCCAAATCTACTTGAGTATTACACACTCAAGGGGAAGTGTTATAAACTTCTTATATAAGTGTGATTGCGTAAATCTTAGATTAGATTTGATTTTAATTATTCTTTCTTAGATTAGATTTGATTCTAATTATTCTTTCTTATTAGGACTTATATTCCTTGGAGGAGAATGATTTCTTCCCTCCCTTATTACTATAAATAAAGGCACTGCATAGGGGAATAACACATCATCGACACAATCATACAAACACCTCTCTCTCTATTCTCTTTTTGTGTCGCCGACCCTCTCTCCCTTGTCAGTTAAATATAGGCCACAACAATGTTAGACTACATATTTGATTATAATCCTTCTATGTGTACTTTAATTCAAATTCATGTTCTGTTTTAATATTTGATGTGTATTTTATTAAATGTCTCTCTTTAAATATCTAAATTTATTAATATACACATTTTAATTTATTAATTTTATTTAAACTTTCTGTAATATATCCTTATAAATGTCATTAAATGAGAAAACACTAAAAATATAGTGCACACATAAGAAATATATGTGAATACATAAGTGTTTTGAAAATAATATTAAAATGAATTGATAAACCTAGCAATATGCATGTATCAAAATATATTATAAGGAATTAATGTACCCAAATGTCTGTACTAATATGTATTGTATTGAATTAATGTACCTAAATGTTAACTGTTTAATAGACTTCATTCTTGCACCCGAGATTTTTTGTTCGAATCTCTCTCATAATTTAATATAGATTTTCTATCTTTTCAAAACAAAAAAAAAATCCATTTAATATTTGTGTTATTTTATAAAGATTCACTTCGAGTCACAGAGAACAATATTGGAGCATATAGAGAGGGTTGAAAAAAATCCCCAAATCAAACAAGAGGTTGGTTTGAAAGTCTTTCTAACTGAAGAAATCTCCCATAACAACATCGAAAGTTACCGCTGGGCTAATCTAATGGAAAAAATTAATCCTGCTTCGAGCTAGCTAACAGCCTAACAAGAATTACATGACCAGTCGGTCAGTAGTTTGCATTTCACATGCACCGCCAGTGTTAGAACGTACCGTAATCAATTGAAAACCCTAGCCTGTCTTAGTCTTGATGACCTTAATCACTCAAAAAGAACGTACGGTAGTTTCTTCCAACAACAGCACACATCCCTCCTAAATTTGACTTGAAAGTTATATGTTTTTGCAAAGGCTGTACATACGGGATGCATCCTAATTTCAAGGCTTTCGATGTGAAGTTGGCAACGTTAAGTTCACGGGAAATGAATAAATTTTAAAACTATGACGACATGCGATTGTTCCTAAGTAAGACCCTCGAATAAAAACAACTTTGATAAAATTATTATTTTTTCTTATTGACTTGTTATATGATATGTATAAAGGTATAATCAATCTCAAACACCAATTGAGCTGGAATAGAGACATCTCTAATTAGTGAAGACAACCGTCACTAAATCCAATCCTAGTTGGCTGAAGTGTTTATGTGAGCCTTTTTGACTCTCAAAAAAATGAACTGTTGTGGTAAAACCACCAATTGGTCTTTTTTTGGTATAAAAAAATCTAGTTAGTTCTGCTTTAAAGTTTGAGAAAGTGAGTATAACCAAAGTTTAATTTTGTGGTTTCTTAAACGACATATAATTAATGTACAAGTCTTGATCAGTTAGTGGAGAGACTTTTCAAAATGCCAGGAACATGGGCGGTATGCCATATATTTATTGCACAAGTGGAGAAAAGTCAGTTAGATGGTTTCGACACATGAATCTGAGGAACTATAGATGCTCCGGTTAGAAGTTGTGATTATAAGATGGAATCTCAAAGCAAAAGGGTAGAGAAAGACCTAGGAAGACTTTGAAATAAACTATAAGAAAAGATATGGAGTACTTAGAGCTAACGGAAGACTTGGCGCAAAACTATGCTCAATGGCGTTCTAGGATACATACAACCGACACCACTTAATGAAATAAGGTTTGGTTGTTGTTGTTGAAGTGTCCCTCTACTTTATAAATTACATATGACTTATGTGCTCGTGTTCTGGACGCGGTGAAAGCTCTCTCCAGTAAAATCTCTCCGGTTAGTGACATGGAAGTTGGAAGTTGAGGTCTTCAAGAAAGGCAGGCTCTTATCTTGAGGAAACTAGTGGATGATGGTGATGATGAATGAGAAATTGAGATAAACTACAAAACAGAAAGGAAATAAAGTTTTAATTAGTTAATTAGAGAGTGTCACAGCCGTGATGCTAGGGACTTAAATCATATTTTAAGTAGCTAAATGTTAAGTGCATTCCAATAAACAAAACAACCCCATCACCATCTCCCTTAATAAATAATTATATCTACAAACCAAGTCCATGAAATGGGCACATAATTAAACCCTAACCCCCATGTGAAAGGCATCAATGAATGCCTCGAACCTGGCTTCTGGCATGGCTTCTTTCTGCTTTGCTTTCTCTCTCACCACAGAAAGCTTCCCTATATTTCCGGTTCGAGGCTGCTGGCTGGTTGCGACCCATCTTCTTATTCTCCAGGGAAGACCAACAACAGAGCTTCACATGTGGATGTGGCCATGTGGGCTTCTTTATTTCGTAAAATTGGTTAAAAAGCATAGATAGATGGTGAGTAGATGATGATCAACTAATTAATTATGCTCATTATTTTAATTAGAGATTAATTAATTAATTTAGCTTGAAAACGACAAATTAAGGCAGCCAGCCACGTGATGGATGGAAATTTGCTGTAAGGAATCTTTCTGGTCATGAATCGCGTCAACTGCTTAATTGGAATTATCAACATTAGTTAATTAACCATTAATCAACCACTAGTTAGTTAGCATTGCGTCAACACCCTCCTAATTCAATTTACACCAACTATTAATCCTTATACCTTTAAACTCAATGACACTTTCAAATTAGTTCTAGTAGGAATAGGTATAGCTACCTTCCATTGATAAATGGTACATCTAGTGATGAAATCCAAATCCAACCAATGAAATATCCATAATTTACAATATCCTCATTCGAAATCTACTTGGAATTCAGTCCTCTCATATCTTAATTAGTTACAAAGATTGAACTTAATTTAATTATTTGGCAGCCATAGAAGTGATTAGGTTTTTTTCAATATACCATAGAACTTGTTGATTAATTAGGACATGTTCTCACACATGGAATATGTTCGCGCTGTGTACCGTTAACAATTTCTTATTTCTATTGTTTTATTTGCTTGGCTTTCTGCCGACTTTTATGAAATCTCTCTATTTCTCGAGTCTCGACTCAAAACAAAAACATAATACTAAATACTAAATAAGTTCTCTAATGTATGCCAATGACCTAATTTTGGTTGCATGCATGGAATATGGACTAAACAATTTTGCAAGCCAGGCAAAGTTTGTTGGCCAAAAGGCAATACTTGATGTGCAATTAACATAGATATTAGTTAATACTCAATAGGGTTCTAACTTTCCCAAAAACCTGTTTGTATAATTAACTCATCATCTCCTAGAATTCAGTTCCGAAGTAACTGATGAAATTGGCAATTGTTTTCTACAGGGAATTCTGGTAAAATGATTTCATATGTGTTGACAATTAATTGATGCAATGAGAATTGTTATATATATATAGT
This sequence comes from Pyracantha coccinea, assembly GCA_028566515.2. Taxonomy (NCBI): domain Eukaryota; kingdom Viridiplantae; phylum Streptophyta; class Magnoliopsida; order Rosales; family Rosaceae; genus Pyracantha; species Pyracantha coccinea. The sequence continues at coordinate 2,808 of JAOTRO020019117.1, read as the reverse complement.
GCGTGATTAATTTTAATTAGTACGAGATAACTTGGAAATTGAACTTTACGATTTTTTAATATATTGAACTAAACAAGTAGTTTAGAAATTCTAAAACTAAAAGTATGCTTGTTTCTTTTTAACTTGAATTAATATGGGTAGAAATTTGTCTTCATCAATGTACGGATTGGTAATCTAAATAATGCAAACAAAACTTATATAAGATAACTTTGAGACAATGCTTACATGGTTTCTTAACTTTTAAATTTCCGTCGTTTATAATATTTATAACAACTAAAATAACCAACTAAAAGTGCTTTCTTTTGATTGTTTTCTAATATATTTTAGCTAGTTGACAATCTGTGTACTTTCAATATACCTAAGTGTAATGCTAGATATCTTTTTATAGTTTCTTCTAGTGTAATTTATGTTGGGATGGTACTTGTTTTGTGTGTTTGGATCATTGTGATGTTTGTAAAGTTGAGTTTTTTTAATGGAAGAAATTAACAAAGAAAAATTGTACAGATTTTATTGGATAAATAATATTATCCCTATGTCTCTTGTTGTATAAAATCAAAACCAGTATGATTTTACAAGTATGTTTTGTTCCTAAGCAACAAATTGTTTACAAATTGATGTTTTGGAAAATGGCACTTTATAGCTCAATTATATCTAATTTATTGGACCCACTTCCACAATGTGTGTAAAGAGATTATAAATAACTGTAAATAGTTTTTTTTTCCAATTTAAATTCATTATATTTACAGTCATATTATACAAAGATCATGAAGCATACTTGAAAATCTATATATATACTTTTAAATATTTGTAATTAATTAAAAATCAATGGTAAATCTTAGCAAAGGATCTTTCTTACAAATGGCAAACTATGTCAGGATTTTCACAATCACATTTTACAAATGGAGGTGAAATCTGAGATGAACGTCGCACATACATTGACTGACTCTTGTGTGCTATATCAATTAAAAAATTAATTAGTTGATATGACATAGTAATATTTACTCGTGACAAAATACAATGTTACATTGCAAGATTTTTCCTTAGATAAATCAGGTGTTAGTGGTTTTTCTTGTGCATGAGAGTGATATACTTCAAACCGCCTGACCCATAAACAGCTATGGTATCATGGCCTAGCCCAAATGTTTGTCCCTACCCAAACCAACCAAGCCCAGAAGTTGACATATAATGGGCACAAAGCGAGCCACAGCAAGCCCAAATTTCTTAATTTTTCCTTGACCTTGTTCTTAGGGGTATTGTTTAAGAAAGAAAGAAAGAAAGGGAAAAAAAAATATTTCCAATAGGAATAAGAATTAAATTTTGTATTTTAAAGAGCTGCCAATGAAATTAAATAATAGTAAGTGGTATGGACCTTACTTAGAGAGAAAAAATATTTTTACTGACCTTAGGAGAATTGTTTCTACTGCAGTTTTATTCGAAATGAAATGATAATTGACCTATGCCAAAATATGAAATCTTTTAAAATTAAACTAAATTTTCTATATTTTTTTTATGAGGAGTTGTCATTACTTGTGCACAAATTGGTACATACATGTTAGTGAGTCCATGGTGTATGTGCCAGTATATAGATTTGCTAGTTGGAAGAGATTTAGAACAAAATTACTTATTTTTTATGATTAATATACCATTTTAATTTGTTGATGGTGAAAAATATGTCATTGATACAAGTGGAAGAAGCATAATTGGATTATCAGCAATAGCTAAGTATATTGTTTTATTGTTGCATAGAAAGGAGTGGCGGATGCGTGGCACCATTGTTGACAGATGTTTGTAGGGTTCATTCTGTTATGTATTTTAATCTTTCGAACTGTTTATCTTTTAGAACATCATTTATAGATTATCTTTACAAAAATTAAACAAATCCAAAACTATTAAGACATTCATTTGTAGTGAAAAAAATGGACATATACGGTTTTGCAAAGAAACCATAAACCTTTGATCCAATGGTCATATAGTTTTTAGATTTGGGTGATATTTGATAGACATGACATTTTATGGAAGACCAAAAAAACAGAGGGTTCGGATTGTTAAAATAAATTAGGGAGTGGACCAACTAAAATGTGTGTAAAAAATTATGTAAAAAAAGTGATGTCACAAATATGTCTCTCAACAAATATAATTTTTTATTACTTATTAGTAATTACATTCCTCGTGATCATTTTTATCATTAAAGTCTTTTCGACGAAAAAACATTTGATGTCAAGGAGCACTAGTGAAGCCACCTTGAGTTGTCTGCTTCAAAATGGCATGACATTTTTATGTCCTCTCTTTAGGTAAATCAATTGTTTCATTGCAGATTTTGCAGCTTGTAGTGGTGAGCCAGGATTTAATCACAGGGGGCCTTCACAAATATGAAACTTTATTTTTGAACGTATAGAATACTATATTGGTTGATTGTATTTCTATTTATTTATCTCAACTCATAGATGGAGAGAAATTATACATCATAGGTTAGTATGATATTTTATAACTGTTTATTCTCACAAAACAACCGAAACTATTTTTTTTTTTAAAGCACAGCTGTAAACACGAAAATCCTGTGATAAATAACAAGAGAACACGTGTACAAAGTAAATTTGTATTAATGAATTCGTAGGGTTACAATCTTTGTTTACAAGTTTCCTCTGATTCGATCTCTGAAAGATGTGTGGATGTGTACGTTATTGATCCAAGGGTTGCGATGACTTGATCTCAAATGAACGGTGACACACCTCGACCTTCATCGAGGCATGCTGGCCGTCACGTGAGCGTGACGTAACCATGTGCGCTGTGCGGAAGCATACACATAGG
>JAOTRO020018910.1:0-15682 GCA_028566515.2 Pyracantha coccinea | reverse complement strand
ATTCCGCCTTTAATTTGTTAATTGCATGCTAATGATGTTGCTTAATGAACTTGTCATCTTCCAAAATCATCCTTCATGCCATCCATAAATATTAAGGGTAAACATTGATATGCAAGAAGCCTCATAAGGCTAATGCATGATTCACACGAGTGTACTGCACAAAAATCAGACTCCATCACAACAAGGAAGTGATGCACACTGCACAAGGTCACAATTCAAGTTTTAAAATTGTCCGGTAGTTTTACATAGTTTCGGACATAACGGGTTCGTTATAACTCCAAATTGAGTCCCGTCTACGAATACGTGTTCTTAAAAATGAGTACTATTCAAAAATAGTAAAATAAAACTAGAAAAGTGAAAGGAAAATTGAGGTCCATGTATGCCTCTCAGGGGTATTTTGATAATTTACTACTACTGAGAATAAAATATAATAAATTTCAGGACGGGATGTCACAACCTACCCCCTTAAGAAAATTTTATCCTCAAAATTAGAAGCAAAATAATTTAATCAAGGACGAAATATGGATATAAGTCTCTCCCATGTTTCTCTGTTTTCATATAGCCTTCTCAGCATAGTGGTTTCTCTTAATTCCGTATCACTTGCATCCATGCGATTGTAGTGATGAGCACTACGATAATAGGTGTGTGTGTGTGTTTGGGTCAAGCCCAAACAATAATTAATTAAGCACGAGACCTAATTAATAAAATACGACCGCAACGGGCCTACTTGCCCACTAGCTTAACGAACCCAACGAATAAGTTATCAATATTACAATCTACAACCTACAATGCCAACAACCAATTGTTGTCTCGATAATCAAGTAATGGAATCCTGAGGGTGCAAAAATATTATTTTGTCCTTCATTAGAAAAAGTGCATAAATCATCTGATTTACGCATCATTCGCACTCATGTGTTCGTAAGAACACGTACTACCTAGAAAGCTGTAAAAAGGAACATAAAGTGATAAAGACTCAAATGTCCACGCATGAAATCCATGTAGGATTTCCACTTAGTCGACCATGGGCGTTTAAAAAAATTTCGGCATTAAGGAATAAAATAAGAATAAATGTGGGACGGGATTTTGCCAAGTGCTCAAGAAGGTGTCCTCGTGGACAGATAGAAAATGGGCACATTAGTAAGTCAGTCGACAATCACTTAACCATCATCATTGTCTCCACAAGTACGAGGCTGCTCGTACACGAAGTCCATGGTGATATTCTCTTATATCCATCCAGATATAAGAAGTACCTGTAACAACTAGAATTGTTTCTTTCTTCCTGCTTTAACTAGCTAACAAATCAAGTTCTTGCTTAATGCCTAAGCAATCTCCTTTTTCATCCCAAGTCAAAAGTAAAAAGGTTGAACTTGGAAATTAGCTAACAAAATTTCTTGATGATTTGTAAGTAACATCACATCAATACTCATGAGTTGTAACTGAATTAGGATATAACAGTTGAGTCATCAATGTGCTTTTCTGCTGAGGTTGTTTGTAATTACGTTTACATAATCAAGGTGGTACACGATGGTGCAATCGTAGATGTTGATTAATTCCTTCCATCGCCACTGACTATAATTAAGCTCCTTCCAAATGAAGATATATTTGAGAGGCTTAAGGGAGTCGATGAAGATTTTGGCACATTTCTCCCTAGAGAAACCATCAAGTTTTTAGTGTAAAGGCAACAATTGTCAACTCTAAGTCGTAGGTAAGAAAGTTCACTCCATGTGGCTCCAGCTGTCGGAAGACATAAATGATTAACCTACCATGTTGCATCAGCCAGATCACTCATTGAAGTGTCACTGTAGATTTCAAAATTATGGGTGTCATCGAGAAGTGTAAGAACAATAGTCGGAAAGAGACAAGATCTCAATTGTTAGAAAGTTATTCACATTCACGTCTTAAATGAAACTGACTTCTTTACTGGTCAACTTTGTAAAGAATAATGCTAAGGTGGAGAAAGTTAGCACAGAATGTCAATGGTAATCGACTAGACCAAGGATACCTCGTATTTCGCAAAACCTTGTGGGGGGATTCCAATTTTTCTTCAACTACAACATTTTTGGGGACTGACAAGAATGTTGTCTGCTAAGCTCACATCTCCTAAAAAGAAACATGATCTAAACAAAACTGACATTTAGGGAATTTAGTTAAAGCTGATTTGCCTTCAAATTGCTCAGATCAAATCATCGGTGTTTAGAAAGTTTGACTTCATTACTAGAGTAAACAAGGAAGTTTGACTTCATTACTGGAGTAAACAAGGAAGTTCTTGATAAGGTTATCATGAATCTCACGGGACATGGGCAAAATGCACAACTCGTCAGGTTCATAAACAATATTGGAGCATTCGCCAACCTGCATGACATCACAAGGAATTTATAATGAACATGTCAAGTCCTGAACGCAGTCTTAGGAACATCATCATTTCTGATCTTCAGCTGGTCACAACCAAACTTCAGATCAATCTCGAAGAAAGCTCAGGTTCTAAAGAGTTGGTCGAAAAGATCAATTCAAGACATGGATTAACGGTTTTTAATCGTCACCGAATTGAATTGCTAGTAAACAATGTACAACTTAAGGTTTGGTCTTTGCTCTTCATGAATGGAAGCAGAGGTCTCTACGTTGAAGGTTCAAGGAAAATAGGCTTTATACTTGGACTTAGGTCAATGGTGCCTCACACATCTCAATCTAGTGGTATCACAAATTGATATTTAGGAATGACGTCAAAAATTTAGTTTGACTAGGTTCACAATTTCCAGCTGTACCGGATTGTTGTCTTCCTCTACAACACGTGCTAAAAAGCCTTCACAATATTTTCTTAAAAAAAAATGTTTTGCCTTCACAGCGAGAATTAATTTGTGCTTCAATTTCTGATGTTTACATGTGGAGGTGAACACAGAGATGACAAGTTGTCGAAAAATGACTTAAAGAATAATAGTCGATCCATCTCTTGGATTACATGGAAATCTAATGAAATAAGATTAATTGGCATAATTGGATTGGTAATGGAAACAATGCAACCATTGCACTTACACAGGACATAATAGATTTGCCTTGTGGCATTGGGATTCCACCCTATTAAGGTACCATGTGATTGAAGTATTTGAACAAACAAGGATAATATGACTGACTGGTGGTTAATGTCGTTGTCATGACTATGAGTTTGCTGTTCTCCTACATGGCTTGCTCCTAAGTTTCTATGATTGTGTTTCCATTGGCATAAATTGTCTTGATAAGTGTGTATGTCGGTGGTGCCGCTACCTAATGTTTCTATGGTGTTCCAGTAATGTCTGTCTCCATGGAACTGTAGACTGGTGTCCTGGCAATGAGGTATGATAACCATATACCACATTGTATTTTCAGTATAAAGAAACCATGTTGCCTAGATACTGGTTCATAACTCCCATATACAAGACAGTCTCACTCTGGTGGTAATTAGTGTCACCTACATTGGCTACTACCTAGGGCATGGTTGGAAAAGTAAGTAATTAAGATTTCTAGGAAGTCTACTCCTATGAGGTGATTTTGTCGCTTTTGGGAATACTGACTACTAATTTTGGTATGTATGTTAACTGTAGATATAACAAGTTGTACTATTGTGCCAATACTCACCTTAATGATAGGTACAACAAAAGAAGTAATTATTGAAACTAGTGTTGGTGAAACTGCCCTAAGCTCGAGAATGGGAATTGTGGTTAACTTTACCTCAGAATGGGATTTATCGAAATTCGATCTTCCTCCTGAAAATCCAGAATTCTAACTGCTATGTTTGAAATATTGATGTTGTTGGGGACCAAATGTGACTGTCCCCCAGATGTTCTTCTGTTAAGTGCAACTACATCAGCACTAACATAGTCGCTCGAGACATTTTCAGAAACTTCGAGGTGAAGCAAAACCTCGAGGAAGTTTTGGGAGGTGGCAAATTAAATAAAGATTGCCAAGGATGAAAGCACTTGTGGTTTCCTAACAAATAAGGGTTGGTAACGATGGTTGGATTGTAGTTGGGATTAATCAGTAAATTTCAGGTGGTACACAATTATCGATACGGCTACCTTGCTTCAAGATCAACAAAACGTCTCAATTTTGGGTCTTTCTTTGGCAGTGAGGGTCTTCACATAAAGTCTAGTGCATGTGTTTGTCTCCATTGATGGTCTCAGTTGCAATGCTTTATAAAAAATAAAAAAAAATAAAAAAAATAAAAAAAACTTTATTTATGTTTTATGTTTGTTTGTTGGTTTTTTTTTTTTTTTTTTTTGTCTTCATCAGCCTTATAGAAGCCTTGTGGTGCCATATTTGTTTATGTTTTATGGCTTTTAAAACCCTTTATTATTGACTTTTTAGGCATGCCAGATTTGTTTACCCTTAAGATTAACCATGGTGGGAAGTGGTCTGAAGATGCATATGCGAGAAGATTTGAAGCTTGGTTTGATTATGTAAACAAATATTTTATGTCTTTTTTGTGATAGATTCGATGGTTAAGGAGTTAAGGTATGACGGGTTCATTTTGTATCACTATAGGGTTCCTAAGATTGATAAAACATGACCAAGATGTGGATAATATGTGCAAGTATGTTCCGGGGACTAGGGAAATAGAATTGTACCTAGAACATCAAAGTGCAAAACAAGCTGCCCTCAAACATAAGCTTTTGATGAATCTAGATGAGAGTGGCATCATAAAAAGAAGGTAACTATAGAAGATATTGAGGAATCGAGGGTTGCACTGTCTATTAGAAAGGGTAATTGATTAAATTGAAGAAGACTAGAGCAAAATGGGTGCTAATGACTTAGAAAAAAGGCTATGATTTTGGATGACATAGCCTACAATGTTGATCTCAAGGATAATGGATACAAGACTGATGGTAGTGTAGGTGTTGGAGGGAATGACACTGAAGGAGGACAAGGAAGTGGAAATGGTATTGATGAATGGCCTCTAAATGATACTGATGAAGGGCCCCTTTACAATGTGATGAAAGGACTCTAAATAGTGCTGATGAAGGTGATAATGGTGGTGATGAAGGTGATAATGGAGCTAATGAAGGTACTACCAAGTCAACTGAAGAATGGGCTGATGATGTTGGAACTGAATGTGGAGAAGATGCTAATGCTGAAGGTAATATTGGAAACACTTAGTTTTGCACTTTTACTGAAAGTATTCAATTATTATGTACTCAAAACAGTTTTTTGACTAATATGCATTATATGTGGCAGGTAATGGAAAATAGGACAGTATTGATAGTGAATTTATGGACAGTGACTATGTTATGGAAGATGATGATGATCGCAGTGCAATAGATGAAATAGTTGTAGATACACGGATTGGTGAAGATCATAGGGGTGAAAGGTTTGGTAATGGTGGAGATGGTGACAACCAAAATACTAATCAAGTTGTTGATGCAAAGGATGTATAAGATGTTCCTCTTGATGATGGAAGAGAAGACTCAGATGGTCTGCACAGTGTTAATGAATCGGGTTTTATGGTTGATGAGAATGTCATATACCCTAAGATTAATGCAGAAGCTGACAAGGATGATCCAAAATTTGAAAATAGGCTAAAGTTCATATATACTTCACATTTTAGATGAAAAAGAATGACAAGTGGAAGATAAGTTCAAAGTGTGCAACACACTGCAGGTGGAAATTGTATGCTTACATAATGTTTAATGAATACTCAATGCAAGTGAAGACATATGTTGAGACACATGGCTGTCCAAGGATTTGGAGGCAGAATCCTAATTGTAAAGTGGTATAGCGTTTGAAGAGATAAATGGATAAGTTCAGAATCAACCTAAGCATGCCTATCACTACTTTTATGGAGACAGTGAAAGAGGAAAGAAAGGTTGAGATCTACCTCAAGATAGCCTACAGAGTGAGAGCAAAATGCTTGAGTATCCTTGAAGGTAGTAATGTGGATCAATACACAAAGATGTGGGAGTATTGTAATGAGATTAAGAAGACAAACCTTAGGAATGCAGTTAAAATGAAACAACTGCCTTATGATGAAAGATCATGTCATATTCCAAAGGATTTACATTGTTTAGGGGCTTGCAAAAATAGATTCAAGAAAGGTTACAGACCACTTTTAGGGGTTGATGGGTGTCACTTGAAAGGAGTTTTCAAAAGGCGGTTACTCTCTACAGTGAGAATCAATGCAAATAACTAAACTTGGGTTATTGCATATGTCATAGTAGAGCTTGAAAACGAGGACAGCTGGACTTGGTTTATGGAACTACTTGTTACAGACCTGGGAATTGTTAACCAACATGTATGGGCTTTCTAATAAATAGAAGGGGTTAATACCAGCTTTTGAGAATGTGCTACCCAACTATTCTCATCAGTTTGTGTTAGACATTTGTACGGCAACTTCAAGGCAGATAAGTTTAAAGGGAAATGATTAAAGGATACCTTATGGAATGCTACCAAGTCAACAACCATGGCTGAGTTTAGAGAAAGTATGGCTGAGATGAAGAGTTTAAGAAGGAAGCTTATGGTTGGTTGGTGAAGAGACCAGCATTGCATTGGAGTAGGTCACACTTTGATACTTACTCTCAGTGTGACACTCCTAAACAACCTCTGTGAAAGCTTCTTAGAGCTAGGGACAAGTCTATTAGCATGCTGGAAACTATATAAGTGTTGTTGATGAAGAGAATATGGTTGAGAAGAAATGTAACGAGGAAAAATGTAGGGGCTCAAAGATTTAGAAGAAGTTGAAGGAGTACAAGCTTAAAAGCTCATACACACTAGCAACTGGTCTGGAGGGGAAAATTTTGAAGTTGATGAAGGCAGAGGCAACACATATGGTGGACTTGAATGGGTGCACATACTCATGCAGAAGATGGGATATGACAAGCTTTTCTTACTTACATGGTTGCTCAACCATCTATTATGCAAGGAGACAACCTAAGGAATTTGTTTCCTCTTGGTACAAAAATGAGAAGTACTATGAAGTTTATGAGTACTTAATTGAACTTGTTCAGGCATGAAATTTTGGGAGTCAGCTGACAACAAAAGCATTCTTCCACAAAGGTTGCCTGGAAGACACAAAAAGAAGAGAAATTGTGAGGAGATGAAAATGAATTCAAATTAAGCAAGAGATGGCAAAAATATGTGAAATATAGTGCTTGCAAGGGCTTGAGACACAACAAGGCCACTTTTCTAATCATTAGTCGTCATCCAGTTGCTAGAAAATGAAGAATAAGCAAGAAAAGTCAAGTAAAATTTCGATATTTGTGATTGATTTTGTTTATATGCTTTTCATTGCTGAAGTGAATGTGTTGTTTGTCAATTGTAAAATCTGCGAGGGCTAATGGGTTATTTTACTTAGGCTTCAACATCTAAGGCATCACATGCAAGCACCTCGGAAGCTTCACAACCCTTATCTCATCCAACTCAAGCCTCTCAAAGCACTTCAAAGTCAACTGCAAAAGGTCAGAAAGGGAGGGGAAATGTTGCTTGATGCTGCTTTTTATGCTGTGTTGTTTTTTTGTGGTTTAGGTTGTGTAAAGGGTTCATTTGTTATACTTGTATACGCCCTTAGTGTTTTGAAACTGTTTTGCTAATTTGGACAGATCTTCGGTATTTTAGAGATTTTTGTTATTTGGTACTCATATGTTGGTAGTTATATTTTGGTAGAACACCTTGACCCAATAATTGTTAAAACTGTGGTCTTTTGGCACTTTCTTGTGAATTGAACGTTGTAGAACTTGTAATTGGATATGCAAATTGAACTTTGTCATGAATTGACGTTGTGATCTTTGGTACTTTGTTTGTGGTGTTTTGGTGCTTCAAACTCAGTTTCATTTCTTAAAAAAAAATAAATAAATAAAATGGCAGTAAAATTGGAAGACCCAGAAAACACAAATCCGGTTATAAATTTTGGCGAGAAAAGTAAATTTTCAAATTTCAAATATAAAAAAAACTTTTTAATATCCACGTGGCATGAAAATGTCATGTGGCGTCGAGTCACTGGCCATGTGGGTGCCATGTCACAAGATAACAGGGTTCTTAACAGCCAATGTAATGGATGTACTAAACTATCTCAAAATTGTGACTTAAGGTACCACTCTGGGACGAAAAAAACATCATGTATCAACTGTTGAAAACTAAGAAACTTCAGGGTAGTAAACTGAGATTAACCCTAAGAATTAAATAGCAAGTTTATAAGTTGTTGGGCATGAAGAGAAAAATAATTCCTTAGGACCGTTTGGTATACTATTTTAAAAAAAAATCAGCATTTCTCAAAATATTTTAAGAATATCTTTTAAGAAAAATTTTCTTTAAGACTCAAAAACTTGTTTTGTATGAGATTGAAAATTGTCTTTAAAACTTAACAGTTAAAAAAAATTCATCTTACAGTGGAGTCAGTAACATCAATTGGGCATGAAAATCTAAAAAGAGAAGAGAGAAAGTGAAGAGGGAGAGTACCAGAAGAGATAGAAAAAGAGCATCGGATGAGATGGGAGAAAGAGGAGAGAGGGGGTTAGATGAGAGGTGAGAAAGATGAGAGAAATGAGAGAGAAACACGAAGAGAGGGTGTTAAAGGAAAGAGAGGAAAGAGAAAATATAGGATGCACATAAAATATTTAGAGAGAGAAAGCATTGTGTATAAGTTTTGATGTTTTCAACTAGTAGGCAGATTTTTGAGTTGGTTTTGAAACTTGAAAAGTGTTTTTGAGTTTAAAAAGTTGGATTTAAGTAGAATACAAAATTTGCCATTAATTAGTAAGAGTTTATTTGACAACTATTTTGTTTTTATTTTACTTTTTTGTGTTAGTTATGGAGAGGAAATACACGAAGAAAAGGAAGGCATGGACAAATGTGATTAGGACAAGGGGCACATGCACCCTCTTAGTTGCTTTAGTTTGGAGAAAAAATATACGTAGTTTTAAGTGATTTGATAAAACTATACTTAAAATATATCTTCTTCAATTCTTCTTCATGAAACAGACGAGTTGTACCTACAGTGAATTTTCTCAAATGGAGGGATGAAGAAGAGTGAATGAATGATGGTGGGAGAAATGAAGAAGGAAAAGACTACACCCTTGTTCATCCTTCATTTTTCCCATATATTTTCATTATATCTCAAGAACAAAAAGTAAAAATAAAAACTAAAACCCAAATGCTTATCAAACGGGCCCTAAAATTGTGGTTTCCTTGTTGGAACCTAAACTCTCTCTAAAGTCGAGAATCGAAGGCAGTAAGGAGTTTCCCAAGCATGGTTGTTGTCTGCATCGAAGAAGAAAGAAGAAGAAAGGGTTTTAGCCTCCAACGGCAAGTTTCAGTTTAAATGTATATGTGAGTGTGTGAGTGACAAGTGTACACTTCAGATTAGATCACTTAAAACCCAAATGAAAGGCTAGGATTTAATCTAGAGTAGTAAGGATGAAATAGTTGTTAAGTTTCTTGTCACCCACTCTCTTAAAGAAGTATGGGTCTTGGCAATGCACCATACCCTACAAACATTCCCTTATTTAATGAAATTATTGTTGCTACATTTTAGCACAGCCCTACATCCTAGCTCCATTTTCTGCTCAGTTCGAACCATCCAAACCAATCAAACAATTCAATCAAAACACTTCAAACAACAAACTTTATCATGGCCTTATAGCCTAGTTTCTGATCTTGCAACTTTCTGGGCATTTTTCTGTGCAAAGTTGAGATCTTGGGAGCACTTACATAGTGTCCTCAACAACAACAACCAAAAACAAAAACCTGCAAAATGAAGGGATCTAGTAGCAATGAGCTAAAAGCTCCAGTCTTTGATGGGGAGAACTTTGACTTTTGGAGAATAAGGATGACAACCATTTTCAAGTCCTATGACCTCTGGGATATGGTTCAATACGGGTATGAACTACTTGAAATGGAGATCGATGCTGTAGAGGAGGATCTCACAGAGAAGCAAGCTTCATCATTAAAGCAGAATCAGATGAATGATGCTAGAGCTCTTGGAATCATCCAAGGTGTTGTCTCAGACACCATTTTCCCAAGAATAGCAAATGAAAAAACTACAAATGGAGCTTGGGAAGTTTTACAACAAGAATACAAAGGAAACACCAAAGTGAGAAAGGTAAAACTTCAATCCCTTAGAAGAGATTTTGAGTACACAAGAATAAGGGAAAATAAGCTGTTAAAAGACTATTTTTCTAGGCTATTTGATGTTGTAAACAAAATGAAAACTTATGGTAAAGAACTGCCAAATAAGAGAGTTGTCCAAAAACTGTTGATTAGTTTGACTAAACCATATGATTCAATAGTGAGTGTCATTGAGGAAACCAAAGACATTGAGACTCTTAGTGTGCAAGATGTGATGGCATCCTTGAGAGTTTTTTACCATAGACTTGAGAGGCATGCTGATTTTCCTACTGAGAAAGCTTTTCAATCACTCAATGTTGGATCTAGTAGCCAAACTGATGCAAATAAGCAGAAATCACAGTGGAAGGGCAAATTCAAAAGATGGGAAGGAAATGGGTATCAAAACTCTAAACCTAACCAAGGCAGCAACACAAATGAAGGTCCAAGAACCAGACAACAATGCAAGCACTATGATAAATCCCATCTTCAAGAGTGTTGGTTCAAGGACAAGCCTAGATGCACAAATGCAACAAGTTTGGACACATTATGAAGGATTGCAAATCAAGAACTGTGCAAACCAAGTGGAAGAAGAAGCAAATATATTATGTGATTTCAGTACCAAAGTGGAGAAAAACACTGAAGTATGGTATATAGACAGTGGATGCAGCAATCACATGACTGCACATAAGTCATTACTCATTGACATTGACACAAACTTCACTGGAAAAGTGAATATAGGGGATGGAAACATTGTTAAAGTCACTGGAAAAAGAACTCTGGTCATTAACACCAAGAATGGAAGAAGATGCATAATGGAGGTGATGCTAGTGTCTGGATTGTATGAGAACCTACTTAGTGTTGGTTAAATGATGGAGCATGACTATTTTCTACTCTTTGGGGGAACTATGGTCGAAATATTTGATGGCAGGTCCTTATCAAACCTAGTGACCAAAGTTAAAGTGAAAAACATAAGCTTTCCACTTATGTTAAAGTACCTTGAAGAAGTGGCAAGAAAGGCAAGTGTGACAGGTTCCTTAAAGCTATGGCACAAGATGCTTGATCACTTAAACATGATAAGCTTACAAAAATTGCAAAAACATGAAATGGTACAAGGCATACCAAAGTTGGATCAATGCTATGAAGGGTGTGTTTGGCAAGCATCACAAAGATCCATTTGAAGCTGGAAAGGCTTAGAGGGCAACAATGCAATTCGAATTGATTCACACGGATGTATGTGGACCAAAGCAAACAACAACAATCAGTGGAAACAAGTATTTCATAACCTTCATTGATAATCACTCATGGATGTGTTAGGTGTATTTCATGAAGTTCAAATTTGAAGTGTTCACAATATTCAAGAAGTTCAAGGCAATGGTGGAATTGCAAAGTGAGCACCAAATCAAAAGACTAAGAAGTGATAGGGGAGGTGACTACACCTCACTTGATTTCAATGCATTATGTGAAGATGTGGGATTGGAGAAGCAACTCACTATGGCATATTCACCACAACAGAATGGCATAGTAGAAAGGAAGAATAGGACTATAGTCAAAATGGCTAAGTTTATGATGCATGAGAAAAACATGCCCTATACATTTTAGGGTGAGGCAGTGAATACTGCAATGTACCTATTGAATAGGTGCCCTACTAAGGCATTGGACAAGAAGACACCATTTGAGGCTTTTAGTGGAAGAAAGCCATCTGTAAAGCACCTGATAGTGTTTGGCTCAGTGTGTTATACCCACATTCCTCAACAACTAAGGCACAAGTTGGAGAAATTAAGCAACAATGGTGTTTTTGTGGGCTATGGTACCAATGAGAAAGGGTACAGGGTTTACAATCTGTCAACTCAAAAGATAAACCTATCAAGGGATGTTATCTTTGATGAAGGGTCCACATGGAATTGGGAAACAAGTGTAGAAGAGAAAGATAATGTCTCTCTACAACTTGACCTCAACAATGGGCAAACAAGGCAACTTATGGAGACCTCAATTTAAGAAGAAATTACATATAATCATGACACACAAGGGACTCCACAGCAAGCAAACATGAGTCCACAACCAAGTCAATCACAAATCACAACACCAAGCTCAACTCTAGTAAGGTTGAGAAACTTGGATGAGATATATGCTACATGTAATTATTGTGTAGTGGAACCGGAAACATATGAAGAAGCTGAGAAAGACAAAGCTTGGAAGAAAGCAATAAAGGAAGAGCTTGAAATGATAGAGAAGAATGACACTTGGGAACTTGTAAATCGACCAAGTAACAAGCCTGTGATTGAGTGAAATGGATGTATAATACCAAGCTAAACCTAGATGGTTCTGTGCAAAAGAATAAGGCCAGGTTGGTGGCCAAAAGCTACTCACAGAAATTAGGTGTAGACTTCAATGAGACTTTTGCTCTAATAGCAAGGTTAGACACTCTAAGGACCTTGATAGCCCTAGCAGCTAAAAGGGGTTGGAAGTTACATCAATTGGATGTGAAATCTGCATTTCTAAATGGAGTGCTAAAGAATGAAATGTTTGTGGAACAACCTCAAGGGTTCACAAGTCAAGAGTTTCCAAAAAACGTGTACAGCTAAGGAAGACACTCTATGGCCTAAAGCAAGCTTCAAGAGCTTGGTACAGTGAGATTGATTCCTATTTCACTGAGAAAGGATTTTAGAAAAGTCCTAGTGAAGCTACACTCTACACCAAAACAAAAAGCAACAAGACACTCATTGTATCAATCTATGTGGATGATGATGTCTACATTAGAGATGATGATGCAATGATTGCAAAATTCAAGGAAGAAATGATGATGAGGTATGAGATGACTAACTTAGGCCTTTTGCATCACTTCCTTGGGATTGGGGTAGTTCAAGAAGCAAGTAGCATCTTCATTCATCAAAAGAAGTATGCAGAAACATTGCTTAAAAAGTTTGGGTTAAAGGGATGCAAACTGGTCTCTACACCCCCTAATTGCAAATGAGAAGCTTAAGATGGATGATGGAAGTGAATCTATGGATGCAAGTCTCTACAAGAGCATTGTTGGCAGTCTATTGTACCTAACTGCAACAAGGTCGGATCTAATGTTCTCAACAAGCCTACTTTCTAGGTTTATGTAGAATCCTAGCAAGATACATATGGGGACAACTAAGAGAGTGCTAAGATATGTGCAAGGAACACTTGATTATGGGATCAAGTATGAAATGGGGAAGTCAACTATCCTAAATGGATTTTTGTGACAGTGACTAGGGTGGCAGTGAAGATGATAGCATAAGCACATCGGGCTATGCTTTCACCTTTGGTTCAGGGGTATTTTCGTGGGCCTCTGTGAAGCAACAAAGTGTTGCACTGTCCATAGTCGAGGCAGAGTATGTGAGTGCCTTAGAGGCAACTGCTCAAGCGATTTGGCTGAGATTCATACTTAAAGACTTTGGCGAATTGCAGGTTGATGCCACACCACTTCTATGTGACAACACCTCTGCAATTGCCATGACCAAAAACCCAGTTTTTCATCAAAGAACAAAGCACATCAAGAGAATATATCATTTCATCAAAGAGGCATTGCAAGACAACAATATCAAGCTAATCTGTTGCAGCACAGAAGATTAAATCGTAGACAATTTCACAAAAGCATTACCAAAGGAGAGATTAAATTACCTGAAGGGATTGCTTGGAATGACTCCCAGAAGCAATTTAGAGGGGAGTGTTGGAAACTAAATAGCTTCTGGAGTCGAAGGATTGAAGGCAGCAAGGGGCTTCGGAGCAAGGCTTCTCTCTGCATCAAAGAAGAAAGAAGAAGAAAGGGTTTTAGCCTCCAACGGCTAGCTTTTTGTTTAAATGTATGTGTGAGTGTGAGAGTGACAAGTGTACACTCCAGATTAGATCACTTAAAACCCAAATGAAGGGCTAGGATTCAATCTGGAGTAGTAAGGTTGAAATAGTTGTTAAGCTTCTTGTCAATCACTCTCTTAAACAAGTATGGGTCATGGCAATGCACCATACCCTACAAGATTTCCTCTGTTTAATGAGATCATGGCTGCTGCATTTTACACAACCTTTGAAGCTGTCAATCACATGTCCAAGTCCTCTCAATTCTCTGCCATTCTAACCCTAAGAAACCAATCCAAACAATCAACCAAACACCAAAAACTAACAAACTTTATCAAAAACATACCCAATTAAAATAACTCAGAGTAACATGATGTGCTACCTAGAGAATTAACAGGCAATAAATTATCTAAAAATGAAACTTTGCATGGAAGGACCAGCTGAAAATTGGAGTTTGATATCTCAGATAGAAAGTTTTCACTAAGCTTTGGCAGCATTGAAGGCACCCATGCTCGATTCCCACTTCCCAGAAACCGACAAAAATGGCGGATTTCGTAAGTACCACCCGTCCTGATGAATTACAGAATTTATTTCTGCAAGTCTCTACCATTCAATTGGTATCAGATTATTTATTTATTATTGTTATTATTTTTTTCAGAATTGGGAGTATTTCATAACCAGGGTCGAAGCCAAAAGAAACAAAAACGCCATAAATGGCAAGCAAATACATAGTAATATAACTGGGAAGTAAGGGAGATAGCACGGAAAAAGACCACATAGAAAGGCACGGAACAAGACCATGCCAGTCCCTTACTGTTAGGGTAAAATTGGCAATTCCTAAACAAAACACCTGCGTCTGTAATGTCTTAGACTAATACATATTTTTCGTTGTAATTATTTTAGTCTAAATTTGTCTCACGTGCTCTCGATCACAAAAATGGCAAGCGTTTCAAAGACATCACTCAAGTAAGTTCGGCATACATATGCATTCATACCCTCTAGGTTAATGTTCAGTGGGCTATTTAATTTTGGCCTAAATGTTGAGTCGTATTGTTCATTAATAAAAGAGTATTGTTTGTTTGTATAATTAAGTATGCTTAAGCCCATCATTTTAAGTCAGCTTAAAACCCTAGCATATATATACATAAATACCTTTAGGATCCTAGTCTTGCCGCATAACCTTGTTTTGCTTTTAAGCATTTAACTGGCTGTTAATGTTTCTGGTTTTTCATCCATATCCTTTCACCTAGTTATCTCATTATATCTTAACTAATAAGTGATTAGGCCTTATTAGGTTTGTGGGTTTATGATAGGGATAAGAGAGTCTAGCTCCTGCACATATAAATAGAAGTCCTAGTTACCTGGTTGAAGTGGCTGCCGCATAACACAGACTAGATTAACAGAGCATTAGCACCGAGTGCATCAGAATATGTTTTTATGCTTTGGCTACAGCATGCATTAGATGAGTTTAGGGTTTTTCCTGCTGCTGCTGCATATGCATTTAAACACTAGCAGCAATGCATTAAACAGATAGAAAATCCAAGTGCCGCATGCCCTAGGGTTAAGTCAGTTTTTATTTTTCATCTTGATGAATCAGAGTATTATAGGACGGCAATAAGGCCGGCGATGCTGTATGGCACAGAATGTTGGGCAGTGAAGCATCAACACGTACATAAAATGGGTGTGGCGGAGATGAGGATGCTTCGTTGGATGTGTGGGCACATGAGAAAGGATAAGATTAGAAATGAGGATATCCGAGGTAAAGTAGGAGTAGCTGAAATTGAAGGAAAGATGAGAGAAA
>JAOTRO020018822.1:0-15682 GCA_028566515.2 Pyracantha coccinea | reverse complement strand
AGACAAACCTCCTAGTACCTCGACGCAATCCTCGGCGTGATAGACAACCTCCCACAAGGTTTCAAGATTTTGTCACATATAAACCGAGGCATCCAATTTCAAATTGCGTGTCGTATCAAAAGGTAACTCCATCTCATGCTGCCTTTCTTAACAACATTTCAAGTCACAGTGAGCCTCAAAACTTTTATGAGGCTAATAATCAAGTTGTGTGGAAAGAAGCAATGAGAGATGAACTCAAAGCACTAGACCAACACAAAACCTGGAGCATCACCAAACTTCCACAAGGAAAAAAGGCAGTGGGCTGTAAGTGGATCTATAAGATCAAGTTTAATTCTGATGGTTCGATTGAGAGGCATAAAGCCAGGCTGGTGGCTCGAGGATTCACTCAAACATTTGAGGTGGATTACAAGGAAACATTTGCTCCTGTTGCAAAAATGAACTCAGTAAGGGTTCTATTGTCTGTTGCCGTCAATAAAGGTTGGTCTATGTATCAAATGGACGTGAAGAACGCCTTTCTACATGGTGATCTTGAAGAAGAAGTCTATATGAGATTGCCACCAGGACACCCTCAAAGCCAAGAGCCTAATTTGGTGTGTAAGTTACATAAGTCAATTTATGGACTGAAGCAATCACCACGTGCTTGGTATGCAAAACTAAGTACCGTTCTTCATAGCATTGGTTTCAAAAGGAGTAATGCAGATTCATCATTATTTGTTCGCACAAGAGCTGCAAGCAAATTAGTTGTGTTGATATATGTGGATGACTTAATAATTACAGGTGATAATGCTGCTGAAATCACCACACTCAAACAGTCACTTCAACAACAATTTGCGGTTAAAGATCTTGGGGTGTTGAAGTATTTTCTTGGAATCGAAATGGCATCTTCTTACAAGGGACTATTTCTTAATCAACGAAAGTACGTCATGGACCTACTTAAAGATGCCAATATGAGTGATGCCAAGCCTGCACTTACCCCTCTTGATAGCAAGCTCAAGCTTGACTTGGGAGGCACGCCACTCTCGGATATCAGCTTATATCAGAGGCTTGTCGGCAAGCTGATCTACCTAACGATCACCAGACCAGACATCTCACATTCAGTAAGTATTGCCAGTCAGTTCATGCACTCTCCCACCATCGAGCATCTGAACCTTGTCAAAAGAATCTTACGTTACTTAAAAGGGTCTGTTGGTCGTGGCATCCTCATGGCAAAGAATGACAACACTCAAATCATGGGGTACTGTGATGCTGATTGGGCAGGAAACGCAATCGATCGCAAGTCCACCACTGGTTATTGTACCTTTGTTGGTGGAAACCTGGTCACGTGGAAGAGCAAGAAACAAACTGTCATCGCAAGATCAAGTGCCGAAGCTGAATATCGTGCAATGGCCTTAACCGCGTGTGAGCTGATATGGCTAAAAGGACTTTTATGTGACTTAGGTGTGTTCACAGCTCAACCAATGACCTTATTTTGTGACAACCAGGCTGCCATGCACATAGCATCAAACCCCGTCTTTCACGAGAGGACGAAGCATATTGAAGTCGACTGTCACTATGTCCGTGAACAAGTACAGTCGCAGGTGATTCAGACACATTATGTAAAAAGCTTCGATCAGCTGGCTGATATATTCACCAAACCTCTGGCTTCTCATCAGTTTCAAAGACTCCTCTCCAAGCTTGGATCCATCAACCTACTGGATCCAGCTTGAGGGGGAGTATTGGATGTCATTATTAAAAGTAGGGTTAAATATTAGAAGAATAACAAGTGGTGTCTAGTGGTGATGGAGAAACAGCTCAGCTTGTGTCATTGCCTAGCTGTTATCTTCGGTCCTCCCTCTCACCTACTGTTTTTCATCCATTGCTTTCGGCTCTTCTTGCTGTAAAAGCCAAAGCTGGATAATAGATTAAGTTTAGAGGGATTGCAGGTCATCATGATGTTGGCATTAGCTGCCATCTTCCCTACTGTTTTTTATCCATTGCTTTCGGCTCTTCTTGCTGTAAAGCCAAAGCTGGATAATAGATTAAGTTTAGAGGGATTGCAGGCCATCATGATGTTGGCATTAGCTGCCATCTTCCCTTCTCTCTTCTGCCAGTTTCTTCTTCCATATATGTTGCATCTTGTAACAGTTTTATTCATAAATATACATCAAAAGGTCAACAGATGCAAATTAGAACAAGAAGCTGTAAAATCAACTAACCTTATATCGAAACTTAACAGCGTAAATCTCAAGACAATAGCGAAAGAATTTAGAAAGCAACCGAGGAAGGGAAGAAGTGGACAGTTCAAATTTGGGATAGATTAAAGAAGGAAAGTTTGGTAAAGTCGAATCTTCAAGTATTGACTACTCATAAGCGTACTCATGTGGGTGCGCTTAATTTTCTTCTACACGAGCGTCACACACATCGGTACATTTCTAGAAGAGGGTTCAATTGGTCGTGATGCAAGAAACAAATCCAATCCTTACTTCCTTAGTTTGAAAGTTCAACAGATTAGGTGAGATTAGAGTTCATCTCAGCTTACTAAACAATACTTTTGAGTAATAAACATGAGAGTTGATTGACTTACAACTTTCTCTGCAAGAAATGTGGTGTTTTCCGACGTCCCTCCTTCAGACCAATGCTTCAAAAGATTGAAAACTCTTTTCGATTTCAGAATTTGCAGTCTTCAAAATGGGAGATGAAACATGGAGAGAGAACCCACTGTTGCCAGGAGATCCATTCGAAAAAACAATGGTGTGATTTTGGGCAAAGTATGTCGACGAGAAGGTAAACAAACAACTTTCACACTGGACTCCACGTATATGTGTGTGTGTGTGTGTGTGTGTGTGTGTGAACGCTTGTACATGTAACTATACATACATTATATCGAAAAAGAGAACCTAATGAGCTTTTCAAACACTATGGAACGCAGTGTGTGATCAGTGCATGGACTGCTAGCCGTACAAAGGAGCATGAACAAGAGAAAACCCTTGGAGGCAGCACAAGAATCACTCGAAGTTCTGAACAAGCTCATTGAAGGCAAGAAATTATTCGGAGGAGAAATCATTGGTTTCCTAGACTTAGTGGTGGGTTCTTTACCTAGCAGTTGGATCAAGTTCTTAGAAGAATCTGCAGGCATAAAGCTGTTTGACTTTGACACAAAGGAGTTGCAATTTTCTTCATGAATGGGCACATAGATTCACTGAAATTCCAATAATCAAAGAGAGTATTCCGACGACAAAAGATCTAATCAATTACATCCGGTGTCACCAGAATGCCGAATGATGTCAAAGAAGAAACACCTAAAGTAAAATGGTCACAGATTCGGCTTAAAATAATGTAAACGAAGCATCACGCAGCCTTGATATTTCCCGATACATGCACATATGTGTATCGGTGTATGTATAATATGATCCTCGCATCTAACATCTATATTTGACTGAAACAAAAATCAAGTCATTACACGGCGACAACGGCACCAGAAAGCAGTTCCCCCACGTTTGCCTCGGCCAACTGCTAGTTCTTCATCAATGTAAAACCATATAAAGAATGGATCCTTCGTGCTAGGCTCTCTGTCGTCTTTCTGGCCTAGACCGATCTCTAGGGTTTTCAAAGGTCCAATTTTTATTCGGATGGACTCAAAGACAAAGGCTAGTATTCTCTCCTTCCAGGAAAGTCTTCCTTCAAATGTTAAGCATCCAAGTGGCCCGAAATACACTCCGTTCTCAATTCTCTTTCCCTGATGACCCCGACAGACATTTGTTAGCCTCAAAAGTTGAAATGCAACTAGGAAAATGCTACTCGTGCCTATGTTTTCCGATTATTATTGACGATGAGAACTTATAAGAGCTCCTATTTAGTTTTGAACAACATTAATATCCAAGCAACTTCGCAAAGAGATGGCTCATTACAAAATGTAGGCACGAGTGATCGAAATAGAGATAAAAAGACTTACAGCAGCATCAAATCGCTGAACTGCGGTAATAGGGAAGTAGCGACCGCCCCTCAATTCCTTCTGCAAACGCCACAAAACAATGCTCATTTCTGATATAAAAGGCGAAAGATTGAACATGGTTATGGCACAGGTGAAAGCTTTATGCTAACCTCAGCAGTAAATATGAGCATCCATGTTCTCCCCGGGTATTCTGTTCCGCCAAGCGTGTTAAGAAATCTGGAAGGGTCGAGCTTTCCCTTCTCGATGACGGATAGAGCGGACAGAACCTCCTCCTTCGCAACCCGTCTTGTTTTGGCGGCATTTTTGAGCAATTTCACACTCTCCTCCACTTCCTTAACACAACAATAACAGCATAACTTAATCAAAATATAAGTTATTTCATTAGTATGAGCTTCCCTAAGAAGTGCTTCTTCACTCAAGAAGCACTTTCTAAGTTTTTCTGCTGGATGATGCAGTTCGAAGCGTTTTTGGTTGTCAAAAAACGCTTTTAGCTAATTTTTGCAACTGAAAGAAAAAATAATGAGAAAAACATACTTTGGTGGGCTGTGGTGTTTCCTGGACAAGCTGAGATGTGGCGGTCGCGCTTTGTTCGCCGCCATCAACGGTTGCTCTGGTTCTTGTGGTGGAAAATTTGAGGATGGGATTGCGATGTGTGGGCTTGGATTGAGGTGGGATTTGGAGGGGGAGATCTGAGGGTCTGAAAAATGATTGAGAAGAATTGAGAGCCAAGGAGGAGGAGATTGCTGTGACTGTGTGTGAGGCTGAGGCCATTGCTGCTGTCGCTCTCTATGTGCCTATGGGGTGGACATGCAACTCCTCCCTCTTTTGCCTTTCGGGTCCTTAATTCTGTTGAATCGAGATTCTCTCCTATCTTTCGGGAATCAAAAATTCGAACCACTTATTTTAAATTTTACGGTCCTTTCACCTCACCCAAATTAAAAATTCAAATCTCACTTTTCAAAGGTTTAGATCTTCGAGTTTTGGCTTCCGAACACAGAGATTCCAAGAGGATCTCTATTTGATTTGTTGATCCTTTCATTCACTTTTTTTACAAGTGGATTTGATTTCTATATTTTAAAACAATTTTGGAAAAAAAAAGTAATTATTTTCAAATTTTAAGAAAGAAAGAATTGCAAGGATGACACGTCAACATTTTCACTTTTGTTCATTCACAATTAAGTAGTTAAATTGACACTTAATATTATGATTTAGTAATATTTTTCTTTACTTGTAAGTGTGCGTTTTTAAGTTTGATTTTTCAAAAGGTGAATTCAAACTAAATTATTATTATGATTAGCTCAATGTGAGGCTTAATAACCTCGCGCTTCCGTTGAGTTTAATTGTTAAAACTAAAGGAAAACAAATGAAAATGGTTTGAAAACTTTGAGTTTTACCAATAATGACAAAATAAAGAGTAAAGTGAATAGTATCATGATTGATTTTTTAGTGTAAAAATATAGTTTTTTGTTAAAATAAACAGTACTAAGAACTTTTCGTTAAAATTCCCTAAAACTAATGACTTGTCAATATTATTTGATGCATAATTTTTTTTGTAATTGAGTCGAAATTAAAAAATAGTCACTCTCGAATAATTTTTCATGTTAATCAACAAAATTAACCTCAAAAGGTTGAATTGATAAATCAAGTGATTAAACTTAACGAAATAATGGATTCAAATAAAATGTATATGGCATATTATCAAAAAAATTTAAATATGGATGGTTAATTGTAATTTTATTTTTCTTGAAGTGGGTAATTAGAAAATTGAAAAGAAAGATGGAATATACGTGCGACCCGATCGGAGAAAACGGATTTAACCCGCGAAAGTAAAACGAACCCCAAATTTCCAGGTGAGAAGCAACGTTGAAATCCACATATTTCTCACTCTCACACTGTCTCTGCCTCTCCATCTCCTCCTCCTGTTCCGCCTCCTCCGCCCAACCACACCACCGCAGGTGGCGATCAACCAATGAGCGACGCTCCCGCTCCCGCTCCGTGCATCTCCTCCGCCAGCTGACCATTCACAAAAACAAAAGAAACAACCTTCATTTCCGATCAAAATTACCAAAACACCACAATGTCCTCCTCCCGCAAGCTCCTCTCTACTCTCCTCCGCACCTCTCTCCGCCTCCGCCACCAGACCCGCAACCCCCAAATCCCCCCTCACGCGGCCCTCGGGGTACCTCCTCTCGCGCGCCGCTCACTACTCGACGTCATCGGCCGCAGCAGCCACCGCGCCTCCCACTCCCTCTACGCCGTCAGTGAGTGGAAAAATCACAGATGATTTCACCGGCAAGGGCGCCGTCGGCAAGGTCTGCCAGGTGATTGGAGCCGTCGTCGATGTTCGGTTCGACGACGGTTTGCCGCCGATCCTGACGGCTCTCACAATTGGCTGATGGTCAGATATCTGAGCTTGGCATCTATCCTGCGGTGGATCCCTTAGATTCTACATCTCGCATGTTGTCCCCTCATATTTTAGGAGAAGATCACTACAACACTGCTCGTGGTGTTCAGAAAGTTCTTCAAAATTATAAGAACTTGCAAGATATTATTGCTATTTTGGGAATGGATGAGCTCAGTGAAGACGACAAGTTGACTGTTGCTCGTGCCCGAAAGATTCAACGTTTCTTGAGCCAGCCTTTCCATGTAGCAGAAGTCTTCACGGGAGCTCCTGGGAAATATGTTGAGTTGAAGGAGAGCATTACCAGCTTCCAGGTGATGGACATTTTCCATATTTCCTTTTTGTCTTGGTCTTGGATTAGTCATCACTTTGATTTTGCTAGAATGATTCCTTTATGTGCTAGCCCAACAACTCTCTAACGTTGTGTTGAGGGATTTCATTTGTACAGGGAGTTTTGGATGGGAAATATGATGACCTTCCTGAGCAATCGTTTTACATGGTTGGCGGAATTGAAGAAGTCATTGCCAAGGCGGAGAAGATTGCTAAGGATTCAGCTGCATAATCACTCGCATTATATTACCAAAGAGCTAATGTTGGCTTTGGAAAATCTCAGGAATTTCAACAAAATTCTTTTCGGAGAAATATAGGTTTGTCATTCCGGGAACTATTTTTGGTAGGTTAAGGGTTGTGTTAGGAAGAGAATTGAGGAAGGGACATATTCTGTTTGGTCCCGTTCCCCTTTGTGCAATAAGGTATGCACTTGCGTTGCGTGTATTTATTTATCTATCTATAATCATTTGAGTTCCACACCAGAGGTTTTCTTCGTCCTGTGTCGGTCCACAGCTTCAGCTGCTTGCAGGGTTTCTTTCTCGAATGGATGCAGGTCGATCCTTCATCCTTGGCTCTCAACGAAGGAGGTACGTTAGCACCTTTACTCATTGAGTTGGTTTGTATTCAGCTCTGAAATTCTGTTTGGCTGTTGAGAAAATGTGGGAAAAGTTGAGTCGGAAAAAAATCATTTTATTTTTCTTTCGTGATTAAACACGCGAGTGGTGTTTAATCTTTACAATGCATTGACGTACTAACAGAAGTACATTCTTTATTCACGATCTTCCTAATTCAAGCTACAAATTAAAATTCTTTCGGAGGAGCTTCAAATCTTCAAACGACTAGTTGCATTGTTTGTTGTTACTCAGTCGCTGATCTGCGTTTGAGTACAACAAACAAGCTAACAAATTTCTTTGATTCAAGGACGGAGGACGATTCTTCGAGTTTCTTGCGGAACAAGTCAAAAAGATGATCCAGATCAATCTCCTCCCCAAAATGCTTCCGAATCATTCCCTCCATCCCGGATCTCACGCCGGAGGCAAATGCCTTGGGCTGTGGTTTTTCCCCGCTTAAGATTTCCATTGTTTCTGTGCTGAAACATCCATTAGCTTTCACAATCGCTTCCACGTCTTCGAGCGAAGCGATGTATTGTGGTATGTTAAAGGAGTCCACTTTCTCTTCGGAGATGATACCCTACTCAAGAAACAAAAATACGAAGGTCAAAATGGTCACCAGCTTAAAATAACAAGGCAAAACGCTTCTCTAGAAAGCACTTGTGCGCATAAGCTAGAGGTACTTTTTCTTAAGCAGGTTGAAATGTTTCTCACAAATCTAAGTGCTTCCTGAAGAATCTGGCGGATGTTTCTCTAGAAAACGCTTCTATGAGCCATAAACACTTATACTTTTCTCTGTCAGATGTAACCAGAAGTGCTTTTGGAGTCAAAAATCGCTTTTAATCATGTTAGAAGCAATCCCAAATAGCACTAAAGGAAGCGTGTTACAGAGAAAGCTCTACATAAAGTCATTAAGTTCTATGATGTAAATACACTGAGCTGATCATTTCTTACCTTCTTGGCCATGTCCATGAGGCTGGATCCAAAGAGTTCTTTCGCCGTGTTGACGAAAACTTCTGCATGAGGGATTCCATTGGGGCGGCCGGGGATGACAAACGCCATCAACCCGCCGCTTACAATCTCTTGTGCTCGAGCACTCAGAAAGCAGTCCATGTCCTTGGCATACTGAGCTTCATACGCCTTAACGACATGGTTTGCCGATTTCGAGTAATGAATCCGCCCTTTGTTCCAAGCCGGCGAGTTCACGTCCACCACTTCTTCCGGGACTTTCGAAAGATTTTGGAGGGAATATGAAGAGTAAGCAAAGTGAAGAAAGTCCTTGGGGAAAAGTCGAGAGTAAAAAGAACCCGGCACGCCCGCTGCGTAGTACCGCCTGTCCGAAGGCAAAGATTTGAAGAGCTCATTGAAATCGTTGGACGCGTGATCGTTGAAAAAAACTTGGAACTCAGGCAGCTGATGAGAATTGTGTCCTTGGCCTTGACACTTTTGCTCCACAGCATCAAGTATGTTTTGCACTGCGTGGAATGTGTTTGGCCCGACGGAGCAGCCTAAATCCGTGACTCGAAAGGCGTTCGTCGAAGAGATGATTTCGGTATCGAGCTTTTCGAAAATTGCGTCCTTGATCAGTTCCTTGCCAGCTTCTATGGCTTTTCTCTACAGAAAAAAAAAAAGGAAAAATTAGGTTCCACTCCCTACTGATGACATTTTCTTGATTGAAACCTTATGTCTTTTAAACTTTTTTCTTGAAGTCCTTGAGTTATTTCCACATCAGCATTTTAGATTGTTTTATTATAAATGATAATTTAATTGAGTGTTTAACTCATCTATTTCATGCAACTAATTATCATCTTACATTAATTACTTTTTCAATACAATTTAATTCCTAAACGTTTTGTTTATTTTTTTTATTCTACCGAAAAAAATAAAATAAGTGGGAAAAAAATATTTTTGTATGGGAAATTTTATTTGAACCCGTGTAACCTCTTTCTACACCCAACTTAAATTTAAATTGTTAATTGTCTATTTTACCCCATTGCATAATTACTATTAAGTACAAAATGAAATTAATAATAAAACTCAAATTTATCAATAAACCCATTAAACCCTACCACCACTTCTTGTTTATCCTACGTTCATTCTAGCTAAAACCCTAATAGGTCTTGTAGAGAAAAACAAATTTTTTTATTGATTGATGGTGATTTTAAAGTTTTGAATCCTCCAACTAAAGTATGACTCAATTTATCAATATTTTGTTCGTTTGATTTCAATTTTTTAAAAGTTTAGAAGATGAGTATTTGGGTTTCAACTTTTTTCATCAATCCCGAATGGTTTAGCTGCAATTGGAAAATTCTAAGGAAAAACTTCTTACCAATATTCTTATATTGTAAACTTCCTTGCTTGTTGATAAATATAAGGACATGAAGTGTTTGATTTGTTGCTTATGCACATCAGTAGAAATAAAAAAGACAAATGTTTGGGTTTGGTAGTAGAAAGAAAAAAAGTAGCCATGGAAATTCTAGTGGGAAGAGGGGGTGGGGCAAGGATGCCTCTT
This sequence comes from Pyracantha coccinea, assembly GCA_028566515.2. Lineage (NCBI taxonomy): Eukaryota > Viridiplantae > Streptophyta > Magnoliopsida > Rosales > Rosaceae > Pyracantha > Pyracantha coccinea. The sequence goes on along the minus strand of JAOTRO020018822.1, from coordinate 5,897 downwards.
TTAAAAATAATAATAATTCAATTACAGATGTTATTTAATAAAGGTAATGGGTGTAAAGATAACTTAACATTTTGAATTGGGTTTGAGAGGGTAGTTTTGGTTATAAATTTGGGTTTAAAGAGAGATTAATTCTTTAATAAAAAACAATATGCGTGAAGAGAGTAAGTTGGGTGTAGAAAGATGTTACATGGGTTCAAATAAAATTTTCCTTTTTATATTCATATTGCATATCCATGTCTATGATTTTTGGGTGCAGTATTTATGTTTATATTATGTACCCCACATCAATTACCTATATTTATTTTTTTTTTGGGTCCTAGAATGTACCCATATGTCAATAAATATTGTACCCGCTTATGAACATGAATACATAACATGAGTCCATATGAGATTTACCCATATGTTTTTTTTTTTCCAGACATAGAATAAACCTCGTACGCATCCATGTGAGGTTTATTCGAAGAAGGTACCAATGTTATATAGTAAATTTTTTGTAAGAGAATGTATCCAATGTTTTGTAGTACATTATTTTTTATTTTTTATTTTTTATTTTTTGTTAAATTGATGAATGTACCCATAAGGCTGGTATTGATTTACCCAATGTTTTGTATTACATTATTCCTCAAGGTTCTGGGTTTTAAGGCTGGAATTGATGAATGATTGTGAAGATTATGATGATAAGGATATTTAAGAATTTAATCTACCTTTAATATTTAAATCATAAATTAAGAGTTTTTAATTCCATAAAGAGAAATTTTAAATGTGAATTATCCTTTTTACCCTATTACATAATTACCATCATATACAAGATGAAATCAACAATAAAATTAAAATTTATTAATAAACCCACTCAATAATCAAACCCTATTATCACGTCAAACCTAATATTTATCATCCATTCATTCTAGCTAAACCCTTAAAATGCTCTCATAGAAAGAAAAAAATATGCTCTTCTTGACCAATGGATGATGATTTTGAAGTTTTGAATCCTCCAACTAAGGTATGAATCAATTTATGTAAGTTTTTCATTTGATTTTAAAATTTTCAGTATTTAAAACAAAATTAACACCTTTTCTTTTACACTTGCCCAGAAACTAAATCTAAGTTTAAGTCCGTAACAATAAATGTTCAATTTATTGCCTACACTAGAGATGTAATTTTCTTGGCTTTTGGCTGACAACTACAACATAGATTAGTATTATCCAAACCCTTCTACTTGTTTATGTGAAAGCAGTTAAATCTTCTGGGCAAGTAAGATGCGAAAATTGACTAAAACATTGACACACAACAAACTATTTTTATGATTTCTAAACTACACGTTGTCTATTTTACATAACGTAACCATTGAATACAATTTATACCTAGCTCTAATTAATTAAGCTTAAACTTGACAAATGCAGGAGCAAGGATCAAACATTAGCACCGAGATGACACAATTATTTAAACTCGACTTAATTGTATATCAGAGTGACGAGTACTGCACCATTTCCAATACCCACTAGGTCCTTGCCTTTGTATATTAGAGTGGCAAATATGCAGCAAAGATTAAGAATGAGACAAATAGGTAAGAGATATTACTCTCTTTACAACTTGAACGAGTTCTATAATATTGATTTCGGGTTTTTATTTTCTATATGCGTGTAAAGATAAATTTAGATATTGAAGCTGGTTTATAAGGATAATTTAGGAAGTAAATTTGGGTTTAAAGTGATATTAATTGTTTGATTAAAAGTAATATGGGTTTAGAGAGTAAGTTGGGTGTAACAAGAGGGTTACATGGGTTCAAATAAAAATTTCCTAACCTTTTTTAATGAAAAATACTTAAATTTTAATGAAAAACCCTTAAAACTTTAATAAAAATGACAAAAGAACTTAACTTGGGAACTTTCATGAAAACGGCTTGGACTAAATTTATTTTAACAAAAAATCATGCTATAACTTTATTTAATGAAAAAGACTTAAATTTTAATGAAAAACCCTTAAACTTTAATGAAAATGACAAAAGAACTTTAATTTTAATGAAAAAGACATAATTTTAATATTAAATTTTTAAAAAAAATTGACGCCCCGAGGCCGCGCGTCCTCACACATACTGTTTGTAAAACTTACTACATTGTTTATGAAACTTAACGATACTAAACTATTTATGAAATTTACTACACTATTTGTGAAACTTACTACATTGTTTATGAAAGTTAACGGTACTACACTGTTTATGAAACTTAATAGTATTACATTGTTTATGAAACTTAACGGTACTACACTGTTTATGAAACTTAATGCACGCTGGGCGCATATGTTTATATTTTATGTTTTTTTTTGTTCTTATCATTAAATAAAATTATTAGATGATTTTTTGTTAAAATATAAAATTTTAAATCATTTTTCATTAATTTTCCTTAACTTTTTAATTGGTTGTGAACTAGATGTGTGCATTCCACGATGATATGGGACAATAGTTACGGTTTTGGAATGACAGTATATGTCTGAGGAGGAGGAGGAGGAGGAGGAGGAGAGAGAGAGGGGGCCGGGTGGGGGACAAAATGCCAGCACCAGAATAATGATGGCGGGAACTGTGGAAGGTAACCACCAACTGTATGTATGTAAGGTAGTCAGAGTGTTGTTGTGCGATTCTGGTTTGGTTAGAGAGAGAGAGAGAGAGTGGGGCATATTGTTGCATGCATGTGGTCCTAGAAACCCTAGGGCTTCTGCTCATGGCCCTCGACCTAGATAGCTAGCTATAGCTATCCGTAGATGATCGATGATACAGAAAACAGTAGTACGTTGCCCTAATTATCATATAATAAGAAAAAGTCCAAAAGATGAGTAGTGAAAGAAGGGAGAGCAACTGAGCAATTAGCAAGAGCAAGCATCACTACTGCAGGAACAGCACTTATATATATGAATAAACGAAAAAAGAAGAGAGAGAGAGAGAGAGAGAGAGAGAGAGGGCAGGGCGGCACCACTAAGCAGTGAGTGAGTCAGTGATGACCATGCATGCATCATACCCATACCCTTTCCCTGGAGCTTAATTTTAATTTGATGTAAACATGTGACATTTCATCGGAAATTCTCGGTAAAAGGTTACCAACTGTTTCTGTGAAATGATATATATGCATATAAATAATCGATATTTGAAAAGTAAGCTACTCTACAATGCACATGATATAGAGATATTTAGCTAGGTTTTTCTTTTGTATGCATTGATATGTTTATTAAGGGAGGGAGAATTTGGCTAATTCACATAATGTGCAGCTTAATTTGGTATCGAATTCGTCATCCATGAGATTCGAACCTAAGATCTCTCACTTTCAAGTGAAGAATAATATCACCAGACCTTAGTACTGAGTGGTTTCTCACCCTTAATTTAAATATATCCTTATTATTCAAAACATGCTTGACTAGAACTTTGTATTGATCTTTTCTTGTTGAATTCAAAGGATAGATTTTTAGTCCTTGTTCAACTCGTGCGCGAATGATGAGAACGTTTTTAATGTGACAGACATGTTGTACTAAATTTACTTATTATCATATGGATAAACAACATAGTTGATATGTCATGGATCTAAATTATAATATTAATAAATTGATACACATATTATTAGATAAGTAAATTTATAATATTACATGACAGTGTAACATACACGTTGAAAATTGTCTCGTCAATCTTAAAAAGATGATCAAATTTTAACAATTTAAACCCTTGCAATTACAACTTCTTCGTGTAATTCAATACTTTAGAATTCACTTTCGTGGCAGCTTTCTCATAGACCCATATCATACACTATATTTTTCTCTCTTCAAAATAGATATAACTCTTTCAAAAAAAAACAAAAAAAGAAAAAAGATATAACTAAACCCGAGGAGAATGATTTATGTGTAATCAATTACGTCAACCCAATACATGGGAAGAGAATCTTAATCCAACATGTCAAACTTCTCCAAATAGCTAGCTCCTTTTGATAATCCTCTGAACATACGAATTAAGATATATAGGCCTGCATTATAAATTTCAATGTTCTAATTAAGAAGTGGGGCTGGTGATTGTAAATGAGAATTGAAAGTTGCAAGCGCAATAAGAATATTGGAAACCCGATTTCAAGGTCAGGAAAAGTTAATATGAATGTGGTACCCCCTGAAATTTTGTCCAAGCCATGACGTTGAAGATAAGACTGGACCACAATAATCAAATATGGCCTCGTACATTTTTTTTTCCAGATTTTTTAAGATAATATATACTTAATAACCAATTCAACCGAAAGATGACTAGTTCTAAAATGTGTTGTGTTTCCTATGCAATTTTTTTGAGTGCCGATAAGAGTTCTCTTTACTTGTTGTAATTGCATAAGTTAATGTTGAGTATAAGTCAAATCACTTGTATAAGGCCGCATGAAAACGATATGCAATTACCATGCACATATAAGATGTAACACATTTAAATATTGTGACAAAAAAAATGTAACCAAACTTTACAAGAAAGTTACCTTATAGTATTAATTAGAAATATCTCACACTAGTGAGTAATGTACTCACTTTTTTATTTTTCCCAATAAAAAATTTCACATGTTCTTTGTTTTTTAAAGGCCAAGAAAAATCAAATAACATGTTCATTATTTTTAAAATAATAAAACATGTGTTCATATATTATTGAACAAAATGAAAAGGTGAATACGAATCACCAGTGAGTACCCAAGTATTATTCTTAATTTTGTTTCGTTTAGAGTAATGTTCAAGATTTTTCTTTATATAAGGAATGCTACCTCCTCTTCGGATTGCCTTATTGAAAGTGATCTATATATAGAATCTGTTATTTCTTAGTCCTTTTCCCCTTTTTTTTTCTTGCCAAAAGTCCTTTTTCCCTTTTAGACTACTATAACTTTGTTAAGCATTGATATTTAGATGCAAGGTTGAATTGTCCGGCTCTTCTCGATCATATGTTTTTCTTTTGGTTAGTCCTAACTCGTGAGATGCATCTTTCCTCTCATAAACCAAAACCCTTTTTTGTTGTTGGAGATATGAGTTTAGGGTCCCATCTAATTGTGCTTTTGTTGCTATCAATTTATGAATAATACTTGCATTCTCTTTTAAGGGAATGAGTTCATTCCTCCATTTCTAAAATGTATCTTCGTTGTAAATTTTTTATGATCGGAACTGTTCAATATGTTAATCTTCATTTGAATATTATTTCTACAAAAATTCATTCGAATCGAATATTATTTATTCATCCAAATATATCACATAAATCAACAGTGTAGGTATCAAGTAACATATTTTGATGAACCGTTGATTTATTTCATACATTTAGAAACGATTTCTGATTCGAATGATTTTTTGTAGAGTTGATTTTCAAATGAAAATTAGAAAATTGAACAGTTTCAATTATGAAAGTTTTATGGTGAATACACGTTATAAGTAAGTGGGCGAATGAGCTTATCCCCCTTAACAGAGGGAATACAAATATTATCCTTAAATTATAAATGATCTATTAATCTCTTATTTTTTTTGGTCGAAATAAATGATCTATTAATCTGATAATTAAAAATAGGCTTTTAGCCAAAATAGTCTTTAAAATTTGCATAACACATCACTTTGGTCCCTGAGATTTGAAATCAATAAAAGTGGTTCCTGAGATTGTCCACCATCAATCGTTTTGGTCATTCCGTGTAAAATTATGTTAAATAAGGATCAAAATGACAAATATGCCCTCAATTTAATAAACAATAGGCCAAAATGATTTGACAAAAAAATTAAGGGTATTTTGGTCATTCTATTCGTATTTAATGGAGATTTTTCAAGTAAGCACCAAAATGAGTTGCAAACATAAAAATTATGTATCGAATGAAACGAGGGCATGTGCAAAGTAAATTTGTATTGATTTGAATTTGTAGGTTACAATA
>JAOTRO020018725.1:0-15684 GCA_028566515.2 Pyracantha coccinea | reverse complement strand
TAACTACCCTAAGGGGAAGGAATTGGACTTCGCCTCATAATGCGCTAGTAATAATATGGTTCAAACTCGCCTTTGGCAATAATTGAACCTAAGATCTCTCACTTACAAGTGAAGATGAATACCATTAGACCGTATTACTAAGTAGCAAAAATAAATTTTGTTAGACTTCTGACCTAAAGGCTAAAACTACTAAGCAATTTCAAAAAAATTGGGAACCAAATTTTGATAGGGATTTAGCAATCAACAGTTTTAGTAAACTCCAGGATAAAGTTTAGGGTTAACTATACTTCACACTCAGTTGAATAGGACCAATAAATGTTTGATCCTTGTCTTTTAAAGTTGGCAAAACAACTTTCAATGTTAGAAAATGTTACAGTACCATTGAAGGGACAGTCAGTTCTACTATCAAAATTAACTTTGATTTTGTGGTGTGGCACTCTTTTAAGGATTTTTTTTGCTTATATGAATGTTGGAATGTCGCCATGAGCTATTTTTCATCTTTCTCTATATCTTTTAAGACAACGTCCTTATTTGTTGTTTATATGAGCCCACCGGGTGCCATATAATATTTTGTGTAAAAGTTTTTTTTTTGAAGTTTCAGAATTCTTTCCTTTTCATTAGGTTCATTATTATGATTATATACGCATGCACATAATGCACTCGGAATAATATATATTTTTTTCAATACAAACGATATGCATACTTTAAACTATACTAAAAAGAAGAGAGCGATTTGAACTCAAAACATAGTTTGTTGAAAAAGAAAGCCCTAACTGCTACGGTTATCTACCACTTACAATAATGTACCTTAAAAAAGCTACAACAATGTACTTATTTACATGAATAATGTTTAATAAAGGGCAAAAGTTAAAATCTAATTTGTCATTAGGCTTTAATAAAAATAAAAGAAAATAAACTATGTTCAAAGATGACATTACCGCCACCGCCACCACTGCCACCACAACAGCCACTACCACTATTGTCACCACCCTCATTGCCGCCATTACCACCACCACCATAACCACAATCGGCACGAATGCCACTGCCACCACAACCACAACCTCCACCACCGACGCTACCACCACCCCTACCACCACTGTTACCTCTGCACCCCAAACACCATATCCCACCATTAGCACCACCCACTACTACATTTAACACAATTCGTGACGAAGGACAATTCGCCATGTAAAGCTTACTAGCGTTGCACTGGAGTTTAAGAGATGATAAATTCGTCGCTCAAAGGTTGTGAAAACAGACTTTACGTGACCAAAACAATTCCTTCATCGTGCAATAATAAACTTGCATGATAAAATAAGTCGCCGCGCAGAACTTAGGGGAATGAAACCACTTTGTCCTGCATAAGTTGACGTAACAAAAGTGATCTCAACGCACATAACTTAAGGGAACGAAATTTGGCTTCTTTGCGTGACGAAATCTGCAGTAAATATGGCATTCAATACTCTGACTAAACAAACTAAATGTCTAGTAAATGTTGGATCTTCGTCGCGCCACGTCGTATATGTTTATTGGCGCCAAAATACAGGTTTCTGGGCGTTTTTCTACGAACCTATGCACAACGGAGGTCGTTTTTAGTCATCGCAAACAGTTATTGCGCAGTGAACACATACATCACGCAAAGAGTTTGGCCCATTACATTTTGTCCGATGAACATGCGCGACAGATTCCTTTGTTCGTTGCGGGAACTGCTTTTGCGCGACGAATTGCTCTTTGTCACATAAAGTTTTGTCGTGCAAATGGTTTTTTCTACTAGTGACCACCATACCTCCATCATTGCTGCTACCGTCATCACCACTGCAACCTCCACCACCACCATTGTCGCCACCACTGCTTTCGTTGCACACACTTTTGCTATTATCTTGTCATTGTATGCAATTATATCACTTTTACATTAAAATTTACCAAGCGCTTTTACATTGCTTTACACACGTACAACACTTTTAAAGTACAGTTAATCAAATGCTCATCTACTTTATTCTACAACAGATTATTTTAAAGCATAGTAGAAGCATTTGAAAAAAAAAACAACAACAACAGCCAAAATTGACCTTAGAATCATACATATCAAATACAATCTATGAACAACGAAAAAAAGTAAAATTCATAAACTGTTCGCAAGACTAATAATAAGCAAATCCTAGTGAAGCGTATGATGCTATATTTCCTTCACGATAAATGTCTTAAAGAGATTTATAGAATTTGTTGAATAGAAACCGTGTATCCGTTAATATTGAATAAACTCTCCATGGGATATGAATATTCTTTTGAATTGCTACTAAAATTTTGAAATATCCTTTTATGATGATTCTCTTGTAAGAAGTGTCATGAGGATCTAACAGAATGGCATTAGGGTTACATATAGAAAATATGCAGGCTATAAGAGTACGTTTGCATTTATATGATTGAGAAACACTTACCTGTCGCCATAAGCCCTTTAGAACAGGTTTGAAGTAGTCTTCTACTTCCAATGCCTCTATAATGAAATCTGCTAGCAGAATAGGTTTGTTTTGATTCGCACGGCACGGAAGCATGGACTATTTCTTGTTTATATATATCTAGGGTTTCCATCTATTCTGCCCTATTAACAGAAAAGATATCCATCCTAATATTCCCTAAACAATCAGATTCCCATCATGACTCTTATTTCTAGCATTCCCTTAATTAAAGGCTCTAAATTGATTGCAAGTAATCAGGACTCCAATATATTCTTTCCTTTAAGGTTCCTCAAATCATGGAAGCATTTGTTAGCTTGATTTCCAAGTCAACTAATCTCTCTAAGATCCTCGGTATAATTCATTGTCATTCACAAATGATTTTACATCTCTTTCAAGTTTTATATGAACTACTCAGTGAAGAGTTTGTTTGAGTACTAAAGTTTCTGCCTGTAAAACATAAGAACCACTTATAGTAAAAGAAATGTGTTGGACTTCTAGAGATTGTGGAATTGTCAGGGATACGCTTGGGATGGTACACCACATGTCGTTAAATAAATTGTGTGATATGTGTATTAAAAAGTTAGTAACTTAAAAAAAAATTTCCCACCAATTGCATAAAAATACGTGGTGTTCCACATGTGTTTCCTTCACAACTAAAAATTTCTCCAATTTTTAGACTTTCGTATCGTTCCAATTTAAAAAAAATTTGTTAAATTTTTTTTTCAGGAACTCCAAACCTATAATGCGATGAGCTTTGATGGATTATTTTTTTGGTGCACCTCAAACATCGTCACACAATATTATAATTCTACTCAAATTAGAATATGTGTATTTTTTGTAGACAAACGATATAAAGAGAGGGTAATTGCGAATCAAATACTTCGAATTTATAGAAATAATGCTCTTAACCAAGAAAGTTACAAACAATAAATTCACTCATATCTAAAAATTTACCATTAGAACTTTAAAAATACAGGAAGCAAGGTATTACATGATCGGATGGACCAGTTGGATTGGTACATCCACCAATTGCAATTGCAACTGATTTCACACCCACTAGGTCATTAATTCGGTGCATAGTGTGATTGATTAATGTTGATGTTTATGGATAAGCTAGTTGAAGCATATTTTAGATGGGAATTAAGATAAGTGTTTGATTTCGTGGGATATGAAATCTCAATCAGTTAAGAAACATTACATAATATGTATTTTTCTTTTAAAATTGTTTTATGTTTTTTTGACTTGTCGTTTGAGTGGCACGAAGTATGAACAAAGGCAGACGGTTTACCCATACTTTTCTTGATGTTGTACTTGCACGCCATCATTGGTCTCAACCGAAAAACTATATACACCTGTATTTAGAAGGGTCATGTAACTTCCTTAATTTGATAAGCCATATAGGTACCATTTCGTCCAATATATATATATAATTTTTTTTCTTTCCTTATATACCAATAAGAGTAATGTAACTATTGAAGCATGGTTTAAGAATATGTGTTAAATTTTTCTAGTGCGTTTAAGCGTCCAATTAAAAACACTAACCATTTAAAACGATACCTGGTTAATTTGAAGTAATTTAAAATAATTATAATGTTTTCAAATTATCAAAAGTGTTTCTGTCTATATTTGTAGAAAAATTAAAAGTATTTCTGGGTTCAACAAAACACACATCAACATTTTTTTTTCAAGGAAATTTATAGGGAGGGTTTCAAACTACTATAATAATTGAGAGAAAGATAGTTTCGAACTCGGAACATATGGATAGAAATCCAACAACTTATCCACTAGGATATTGATATTGAACCACAAGCAAATACTTTTTTGCTTTTTATCATAAATCACTTTAAGTGTATTTCCTTGTAGAAGCCCTTGTTTGAAATGGACCCTAAATCCATCAAATTCATTTACGTCAATGTTAATCAGAATTTAATTTACCAAAGGTTTTTGGTGATGAAGTTGGTTTAATCCAAAATAATAAGATAATTCAGTTAGCTTAATTAATGTAAATTGCTAGGATCGTAGGCTGGCCAATTATCAAGCTTTCATCTTAACTGCTAACCTAGAAGGCAAAAGAAGCATAATAATTTTATTACTAAATATGTACCCATCGTGTGATACGTACGCATGACCGTATATATATGACCCTTCTTGGTATCAAGACTTTATACACATCAACAACATACCCATTTAAGGACGTATAAGCTGCATTGGCGCATGTGGGCGCTTTAACAACTTACTAGCTATATCAAGTTGCTGTAGCCAATTAAGGGTATGCCAGCTTCAAGGTTACCAACTGCCCTTTACATTAAAAATGGTTTTACCAGTCCCATCTGCCATATAAACTGCTTCCAATGAGAAGAATAATACATGATCTTAAAACGGCAAAGTTTAATAAATTTCACTATTTAGTTCACATAGAAATGGACCTCTATATTTGCTAAAACAAGGTTGTATATACCAAACATCATTATAAACACTTGAAAAAGAATAAATTAATTTTAAGATTATTACTTATTACTATAATTCATTTTGTCCTAGTCTCTGGTACTGTTTGGAAGAATCGACTAACACAACAATTAATATTGTGGGTTTTTAAAAAACATTATAATTATTAAAGGAAGGGTTTGAAACTATTACAATAATTAAAGAGGGGGGTTTCGAAAATGGCTTGAAAACTTTGAGTTTTAACGATAAGGGCAAAATAAAAGGTAAACTGAATAGTACAAATATTGACTTTTTAGTATAAAAATATGCTTTTTCGTTAAAATGAATAGTACCATGAGTTTTTCGTTAAAGTTCCCTAAAAAATTAGAGGGGGAGCTATATTCCCCGCACTAGGAGAAATGTCCCTTTAATTAAAACTATAAGCTGCCCAAATCTTTAGGTCTTGATTAACATAGTACAATGGCTTAAATATCTAATATAGTATAAACTAATTAATTAAATATGTGTGTGCGTGTATGAGGGAGAGATACACAGTTGAGAATATGAGGGTGAAGTTTAAATGTAAGCCAATACCATAACAAGAAAAGGGTCATTTGGCTCTACAGATTTCATATACATATATAGGTAGAGGCTTAATGTGTCGTGTAAAATCAACAAAAGTGACTGCCCATCCATAACCCTAAACCAACCCCTCACTATCTTATTCCTCTTTGGTCTTCAATATTTTCTCTTCTCTATATATCTTTGTGGGCTCGCAGCTGCTATAAGCTTCCCTGTGGTCGTGTAATTGATGACCATCATGTCCTAGAAGAACAATTGTCATATAATAGCTAAGCTACCTCGTCAAATTAAAGACCGTTTCCATGGAGGTTTATGGGGATGAAGCAAAGAGTACTAGTTGCCCACGTGGACATTGGAGGCCTGCCGAGGATGAAAAACTCCGGCAACTTGTCGAGCAATACGGTGCCCAGAACTGGAACTCCATCGCTGAGAAGCTTCAAGGAAGATCAGGTATAAACCTCAACATGTTTTTGTGTGTGTTGTGTGTTTGTGCTAAATTGTTGTTGCGTTGGTTTGGGAAAAATCTCTTGGATTTTTTGTTTCTTAAACAGTTCTGAAACCTAATCTTATCTTTAATTTGGACCTCCATGAGTGACTTGATGAATTAATATGAAAATACACGGGTGCATACACACACATAATCTGGGAGATGATAAAATTAAATACATATGCTTTAATTTTATCCTCCTTGTCTCTTAATTAATTAATTTATTTTTGAATTAATCTTTGGTAGGAAAGAGTTGTAGATTGAGGTGGTTTAATCAGCTAGACCCGAAAATTAACCGAAGGCCATTCAGCGAGGAAGAGGAAGAGAGGCTTCTGGCAGCACATCGCATTCATGGAAACAAGTGGGCACTGATAGCAAGGCTTTTTCCCGGTCGGACTGATAATGCTGTGAAGAATCATTGGCATGTGATAATGGCAAGAAGGCAAAGAGAACAGTCCAAAGTTTGTGGTAAGAGAAGTTTCCAGGATTTCTGTAATGATCACTCACCAAACACCTCCTCATTTTCCAACAATTTTGATGCAAGCAGGAGATTAAGATCTCAAGGATCATCAATCGGGTTTGATCAGAATAATATTAGTACTAAGTTCTTTGAATTCCGAAACCCGAATAAAGATAGGGCAATGTTCATGGACTCAAGGCCTACTAGCTCCTCTCCTTATAATTGGAACTTTGCTTCAATGTCAGCAACATCAAACAACTCATCATCTTCAGTGGATTTATTGGGAAGAGAAAGAAGAGATTACTTCAACAATGGTAGTTCTAATTATACGATTACTGAGTTCTCGAAAGGTTTACATCCTCAGTTCGTTCATCGTAGACATAATCCAAGTTCATCATTCCTATATGGTAGATATAGAGGTTCTTCTAGTAATGCATTTGGGCGTCCAACTAACAATAGGGTTAATGTTCCAAGTCCTTTTGGGTGCCTCAATCCTGCCGATCATCACATTAACCATCACGATCAACACGGAAGTACGTTCAAGATAGGGTTGGCCAATCTTTATGAGAATGCATCAACGTTGCAAAAGTGGAGGGTTGCTGCTACAACTACCAAATTTGATGACCATGATCCTCAAGATCACGAATCCATCGATCATAACAAGGAAACTCCATTCATAGATTTTCTTGGTGTGGGGATCTCTTCTTAATAATCATGCCCAAAGTTATGGAAATTTAATTTAATCCCTTCTTTGTATGTTTAATTTTATTGTAGTTTCAAGAACGAGGGCATGCAGATGTTTAGGATATATTATAGCAAGTTCATATATTATGACCGATGGTACTTCCCCTAGTTCTTGTATTTAGGGACGCCCACCCCCCTAATGTAGTGGCTAGTACTCAAATTAGGTCTCTAGGGTTGAGGTTTTTACGAGTCGAATATTTAATATATGTAGTTCTTAATAGTAATAATAAATAAGTTGTCGAGATTTTATCTGCTATTTGTCTCATTTAATCAATGCCAGGTAGCAAAGGGATCATTATTTTTAATTTTTTTTCAATGAAACGTAGGCTTTAAGTACTCCATTCAAGCAGCAGTACTTGATAGCTGTATGTATTATATTTTGGGCATATGACACTGATGTTCAACAGCATATGTAATGCAAATTTCATGGTTTTCGAAAAAATTTGGCACCTGGAACCTGCATTTCTTCCTATCCTAAGATGGTTTAACTTAAGCATTGAAAATCCCTTTTAGAGAAATCCCTAGGAAAGTCCAAGTCATACTTCCCATAAAAATAGTTCAGTACCTATAAAGTTATTTTTCCTTGAAGTCCTTTTAGGGCACACCCTAAGGCAAGTTGCAAACCTTATACATCTACCCTTTAACTTATTATGTCCATTTTGTTTTTCTCTCATATTTTCTCATGTGAATTCAAAGATTTAAAGTCTTCTTTGGAATTAATTAATATCCAATTTTCATATATGGCAATAGAGCAAGCCATACATAGCGCATGCTGTCAGTAAAAACAGCTATCAAAAGAAAATTTGAAATCCTTAACCTAGTATATGTATTGCCACCACTGTATAGAAGTGATGTGATGCATGAATTGCCAATGAAGACTTGAACTGACTCTATTTATTTTATCTCAAAAATTCAGTAAGAAATATCTGGATTTGTGGACATGCGACATTTAAATACATAGGAACTCTTCTTTGTTGTTTTTTTTCTCTCGGGGTGTAGTCTCACTTTGCACGGTGTTCCTGAATACCATTTAATTATCACTAACCTTCTACATTCTTCTTATTTAATTTACTCAAAATGTTTTTTTTTCCTTTTTTCTTAATTGCTTCTCAGTATTCTATTATCAAAGAACACTGAAACTATTTAAAAAATACACAACTGACACACTTGCTATCACATTTTTTAGTATAAATAATACTTTAATATGATGTACGTATAAGACGCAACTGTATTAGTGTATGCCACTTTTATGTGTTCAAATAACACTCTAACCTAAATAGCTTATATGTCCACTAATTCTTTTCTTCTCACCTAAATAGCTTATATGTCCACTAATTCTTTTCTTCTCACGATACATTCACTCAATCAAGAAAGACCGCCATATTTGACTAAGCCATATCTTGGTGTTATCTATGATATCTAGATGATCTATGATTGACTTGCATGACTTACCTTGGCGAATCCGTAATTTGCTCGACAATCAATGTGTGAAACTAATTTTGTCAATCGATTGGCCAAGCACACTCCCCAGGTTTTATTTATTTATTTATTTATTATGTATTATAAGTGGTATTCTATATTAATCTACACTAAAAGACCTGAAGAATATTAACAAATGTATGGTGTACATTCATGGTTTATAATTGAATGGTGGAGGTCGGTCTAGCTCATGAAAGCTATTAGAAGAGTTCGTTAGAAGGTTACGGAGTTAGTTATTTTGTTGGCTACTATAAATTGTAAAAGCTTTCTCATTTTCTGTAATTAGTTCAACTTAGTAGATATCAATACAAGCTTTAATTCTCTTCTAAAGCTTCATCTTCTTCTTCTTCACTGTTCCACTATGATTTGGATAGTTTTCATACTTTTTCAATATAGTTAATAGTTTAAATCCATAACGTAAATAATGATGCAGTAGGTCGAAGAGGAAGACCCTAACCACCAAGATAATCCACCGATTAGTGTAGTGAAGCTGCATTCAATTAAAAGCTGGAAAAATAATATCAGTCAATAATACATGCATGAGATACCCAAAATAGTTCATGTTCTACTTATGTGTAAAACTCAGTAATTATATTTAAGCACACTTTTAACTAAAAGATGCACCGCCTGGTTGTTTGCACAAGATACATAGTGATACATTATAAATTGATTAGAGCGGTTGGTATCTTCATGCCAAGATAAAACTGATTAGAATTGAACATGATAGCTTTATTCAATTAAAAGCTGCAATCTCTTTACTATTAGACCCATACAAATTTATACTACATACTGTTGCAGTTTTGGCGAATGGACAAGGAAGCCTACTCAAAGCACAAGGACGCCACAAGGCAAAAATAAATATGTGGACGCAAATTTTGTTCATCATTGATTTGACAAAATATTACCGATAAAAAAAAAACACAATTAATCTAATTCACGAACACCTTGAAAAAAAGGAGAGGGTGTCTACCAAAGTGCCTATGACGCCTATGTTAGAAAAGTAGTAGAGAAAAAAAAACTTGAGAGGGTTTTGAGTAATAAGTGGGGATTAACGTTTCCATGTTTGACCTGATTATTTATAGAGATTAAACTTTAGCAGACAATTGGGAAGGGAAGTTGCAGACCATATTAGGAAATCCTTGATGGTGCAATCTCCGCAGTTCTGCCAGCTAGTAGCCTTGAAGATCCTTGTTGATAGAAGTATTGGTGCGCCGGACCCCAAAGGGAAGACTTCGAAGAGTCGAATTAATGCCACCACTAAGTCGTGTGTTGCCCAGTGATAATACCTATTATGGGCGGCCCATATGTCACTACTACATTTTACTATTTGCGCGACAAACCAAAGTTGGTCGCGCAAAGTGTAATTCCGTCTCACAAACTTCAGCGCGACAAAAATTTCGTTGCGCAAAGATCATGAAGAAAAACTTTGCGCGACGAAAAACATCATTGGTCGCAAAAACACAGCGCGACGGTTTACCCTTCGTTGCACAAATTTTTTAGGAATGAATGTTTTCATCGCACAAAATACGAGGATACATACGTGGGACGACTATTATTGGTCTCTCTAAACTTTGCTCAACGACAATTTATTATTGCGCAATGAAACCTAGTTTGTCGCTTGAGTTTTGTGAGATGAAGGTTTTCGTCGCGCAAAAAAAAAATAAATTAAATTTAATATGAAAAATGTTAATGACATATTAAAAATTGAATATGAAAAACTTTATTATTACCCGATGCCGCGCCTCCATGCTATATGAGAAGGGCTTCGAACCAGAATGGTGGAGAAGAGTCTTCTTGTCCCTATTACTCTTGTTGGCTTTCGCCTTCTTCTGTTATACAAAAAATAAGTGTGTTAGTTCAAATTTAAATGAAATATAAAAAAATCAATAAACATTAGTAAGAGACGTATACTAATTTTAAACTTAATATAAAAAATACCACATAGCCGGGCTCCTAAAAATGACTGTAGAGCCACGCCCAATTATCCTCCTGACCCTCAAACTCCTTCGGGCAACCCTTCTCAAGAGTGATCTGCGGATCATCAAATGTCTCAAAATATTGATGCAGGTCACTTTTCCACTGCTTGTATTGTTCAAAGAAAAGCATGTTGACGTACGCCAACATATTGTCGTTGATGTCCTCAAAATTGTAGTTCGTCTGCAATGTAACAAATTAATTACATACATTAAGTAATATAAATATATGAAATTTGAAGGAAAAACAATTAAAAGATAGGATACTTACCGACAACTGTGCACTCACCTTCGTCCTCACCTCATCTGGCATCACCTTGCAAGACTTCCATTGCATTGGGCAATAGGTCCGAACAACGTGACCAATGTCGTGGGCCAATGCATTATGCTGCTCTGCCGTTGGTGCAGCCTAATGCCGTTCGTCGTATCCAATAGTGATACGTCTGTTGATCACCTGGGTGATCTTCGCCGTCTTCAACAGGCAACAAGGTCCCGAAGTGTTTTTCTTGGCTACAAAGAAATATAAAATTAACGTTAACCCTAAACTACTAACAAATCCTACTAAAATTTTGGCATAACCTCCTTATAATTAAAACATTTTCCAAAAGCCTGAAAATAACATAAACAATATATGTATCCAACAGCATGATCACAACTGTTTAATAATAGGTTCAGAACGATGACAACAATAAACAATATATAATAACTGTTTAATCCTTAAATGACATAACTTAACAAACTGAACTTAAAATAACAAAACTAAGTTAACCAAATTCTTATCATATTTCTTATTTGGTATTCCTTATAAGGTTTGTACTTTTGCCAACATTGTATGCACTATTACAAAATGTAAATACAATCCAACTCCGCGATTTGCATAAGTAAACAACAATTACTTTCAGTTCATGGAAGCATATGCATTTGAAAAGCACAATAATATGTCCACTTTACACATTTTCTTTCTACTTACCTAAATAAATAAAGATCTAACTTGGAGCAGTTGGAGCTCAAAATTTTGAACAAAATTAAACTAGTAAAACTCGGAATTAATCAGAAAAATTGAACAAATATTTTTAAAGACATGTTGTTCTCTACAAAGAAATAATGACCACCCTCCTAACATCATTAGGCAATCCAATATCACGTAGAACAGTCTATATGGAGAAATCACCAAGGGACTATAGGAAAGAAAAACATTTATCAACATGCGGGGCGTTATTAAACTTTACCTTGTTGTGACCCCGAGGCATCAGTAGTGGATGTCGAAGGTGTGTCAGGCGTGCAAGGGTGGCGGTGACTAGGCGTGGATTTAACAGGTAGTGCCATTGATAAGGCTGATGACGCCGGCGACTGGGAGACCCCGGGACCAACCAACAAGGGGTCCATTTGTGCTAAAGCAGTGGTAGCTGACAAATAAGCCGGGGGAGGCGAACGAGGTGCATTCGTCACCGCCTTACGACTTCTAATAAGGTTTGACATCTGCACAATTAGAAAGAAAAAAATTTAGTAACTATACATCTGCACAAACATATCCTTCAACATGCCTAATTATGTGGCATATCACTCACACCAACCCTATAAAAGCATCTTGACCTATATGCATTTCATTAAAGGATGAACAAAAAAATCAATCCCCTTACCTATATGCATTTCATTGAAGGAGAAACAAAAACATTCCCAAATAATATCACCAACATATTTAATAAAGTCCCAAAAACTCAGGTAAGTCAATGCAAGGTCATTGTTTGTTCTAATAAACCCATATTCTCTTCTTGCCTTATATAATAAACATGTGTATATACACACATATTAACAAACAACATCAACATAAAATCAACTAATTAATCCATACAGTACCCATAGATTCCAGTAAATTGCGCCTTCATATCAAAGTATACAAAAATCAACTAATTAATCCCTAAATTCTAAACACACAATTTGTAATTTAACTAATTAATCCCATAATATCAATGTCTCTCCATCCTATAAAACATTTCATCTCCCATCAAGTTTCAGGAGGAGAGGGAAAGAAATAAACTTGAGTTTTATTTTACATGTATAGATAATATAATCACTCTATATATAATCAATATTTATATTTATAGAAGAAATTGGAGTAGTTTGTCTTCGTCAATAAAATCGTTCTAAAGCAACAGTGTATTGACAAAGGATTTAACAAAGCTGTCAGCAGATTGGTGGGCGTTTGTTCATCTGACTATGTTGTGTAGGTTTGACTTCAATCCTCAATTCTCATTGTTTTATAATATTAGTTGTTGTAGTCAAAATAAAACGATACGATACGAATTAGTAAGCGTGGGCTAATGATGCATAAACAAATTATGAGGATTATACACCTTGCTATTGGATACATCCAGCGATAGTTGACAGGACCATCAAGCAATGCCTCTTAAGGCAAGTGAACCATCACGTGGATTATACTTGTGAAGAAAGCTGGAGGGAATATCATCTCAAACATGCATAGGATTTGGACAAAGTCATGGCGCAACTAATTTATGTCCGTTTTTCGCAACGTTCTTGCCGTCAGTTGGGAAAAAAATCTAGACAACAACATGATTGGCTTTACTACATCTTCCGACAATAGGTGTCGAATACCCACAGGAAGTAGGTGTTGCATAAACACATGGCAGTCATGGCTCTTTAGTCTAGCAAATTTACCCCCGTCAACATTCACGTAATGTGGGATATTAGAAGCATACCTATCGGGAAACTTTACGTACGATACAAACTTTAAAAACTCTTTTTTGTCATTCGGTTTCAGACGTTGGTCTGCAATGTTGATGTCATCCCTGTCAGAAGTTGGATCTTGATCCGGTATAGCATACACATTCCTATGCTTAATCCTTTGAACAATTTTCCAACCCCTTCGGGCCTTAGGGCCATCTACATAAAAAACTTGTTTTGCCATACTTGCCAAAATGTAAGGGTCGTCATCGTACCAAGTTCTGAGTGTTGAGTGAAAGAATGCCATGGTCCCTCTTAACACTTCTCTGCCTATGTGGGTTTGTATCAAACCACCAGCATTTAAAATTGATAACTTGGTAACAGTTTTTGTACAACACTTGTACGACACTTGATAGTTTTCCATAAAACTCAATGTATGTACTTTCGACACCGCCCGAGACATGGACACTGCTAATTTACGTACACAACTTGTCAACACGCTCAGCCCCCAAAAACTTAACGCCGTTAACATAGGAACTGGAGTACAATTCTGCCCGAATAGAACTGAATGCCAAGTTATATAACTCTTCAATGTAAGTGGGTGAATTGGATGTTTTTAACTGATTTACCTAACATGATAGCAAAAAATAACTTCTTCTTTTAGCCACTTCGAACATATTGATGAAATTATGAAAACATGTTCAATACAAACACATAAAACTTACATATTGAAGAAACCACCG
Organism: Pyracantha coccinea; assembly: GCA_028566515.2. Taxonomy (NCBI): domain Eukaryota; kingdom Viridiplantae; phylum Streptophyta; class Magnoliopsida; order Rosales; family Rosaceae; genus Pyracantha; species Pyracantha coccinea. Next base: position 1,654 of record JAOTRO020018725.1, on the reverse strand, counting down.
AGGAAACAATTCACGGTGCTTCTTCGCATATAGATGTGAGGGATAATGTCGCTTCATCATTTGTTCATGCTCATTCAGGTAAATCATTGTCTCGTCACAATTGTTTAGTATGAACCAATGCGCAACCTCTATGTCCTTTTTGGTAAATGACTCCCTTTGAACAGGCTCGCCAAAGGGTCGTGCGACTTGGGCAAAAATAGAAAAAATTTCTTTTCCCACACCCCCATCATTATTACGCTGAGGACAATTAAAAGCCATCTAAACATCTTTTAGATACATTCCACAAAATGTAAGGGACTTGTATGCAACCGAAGCCTCCATAATGGATCATTTGGGCTTGGCCCTATTTCGTACACTTCTTTTTAGGTCGCCGAGAAGCCTGCAAGCATACAAATATCGTTACCAAAGAAATTAGATAAACACGTCGTATGACGGTGAATAAAGATTTGAATAACGAGTTTATACCTTTCTATTGGGTACATCTATCGATGGTTAACTGGTCTAGCAAGTAATGCCTCATTCGACAAGTGAACCATAAAAGGGATTATACTTGTGAATAAAGCTGGAAAAAATGCTTGTTCGAACTTGCTGATGACTTGGACAATGTCGTGGCACAATCAGTTTGCAGTTAATTGGGAAAAAAAATACGGACAACAATATGATTGGCTTCACGACATCATCGGGCAACATGTGCTGAATACCAACCAGAAGTATGCATTGTAGAATGACATGGCAATCATGACTCTTTAGTCCTAAAAGTTTTCTGCCATCAACATTCACGCAACAGCCAATATTTGAAGCATACCCATCTGGAAACTTGACTGAAGATAAAAACTTCAAAAATTCTTTTCTGTTTTTTCGGTTTGAGTGGAAAAAAACGCAAGGAACCTTCTCGCTGTGTTGCCTTCCCTATTCATCCAGAAACAGGGTCATATTCCCATTTGCTCCAGATCAAGACGAGATTTGACAGTGTCTTTCATCTTGTCCTCAATATCTAGAATTGTGCCCACCAATGTGTCAAACATATTTTTATCAACATGCATAACATCGAGGTTATGTCTCAGTTTTAGCTTGGACCAATACAGGAGTTCGAAAAAAATAGACTTGTGGATCTACTACATATGGGTTGCTGGTCAGGGCTTAGTTACAGTTTTTTCGAACGGTCCGAAATCTAAACGGTTAAGTTGTTCTAAAATTTGGTCACCAAACCACTTTCTGGTTTGAGCCGAGGCTCTATTTTGCCGTCAAACTCTTTGTCTTTCTCACACCATCTTTGATGACTAAGATAACAAACTTTTTTGATGTGCCAACCAGATGTGACGTCATCCTTACAAACTAGACATGCAAAATAATCTTTAGTGCTTCACCCGAAAACCATGGCATATGCCGGAAAATCATTTGCTATCCACATCACAGCTGCCTGCACTATGAACATCTTCCCAATAGACTTCTCGTACGTCCAGACACCATTTTCCCATAAATCTTTTAGCTCATCAACCAACAGCCGCAAATAAACATCAATATACGTATCGGGATCCTCGGTGATCAAAAGAGTCATCATCATACATTCTTTTTCATGCATTTTCAAGGTGGAAAATTATAAGGAAAAACAGATATCGATCAAGTGTTGTGGTATTGGTTTAGAACCCCGAAA
>JAOTRO020018439.1:0-15690 GCA_028566515.2 Pyracantha coccinea | reverse complement strand
CATCATATTTCAACAAATTTACATATCAATATTTTCACCGACTAATATTTTAAACATTGATTAACAACTCACGAATTTTTTCTTAATTACCTTCTAAACACGGTCGGTTAATTAAGTAGGGTGGCAAGCGTGTGGGGAAGCTCAAGATTAATTAAGAAAAATCCATTACCCAGTCTTCAAGGGTGGGTGAGTGAGTGAGTGGTCCAATGCGATACGCATGGACCGGGCATTTAGGATCCTTCGTGATCAACACACCGCCGGAGTTAACGGTCACATTTATAAAAATATAGCCGTTGAGATGTGGTAGTGGTACCTTTTAAATATTAATTCTTCCTGTACAAAGATTAAGCAATTAATCACCTTTTTATTTACTTTTATGATGAAATGATAATTAAGTAAATAAAGAAATTAAAAAGAAGGAAAGAACATGCCCCACTTCCCACCACCAGAACGGTCTGGAGAAGTAGAAACTGATTATTTATGGACACGAAACTTCTTATCCAAGATATAACAGCTAAAAGTCACATCTATTTTTGTGTATGAGAGACCCTAATCCAAGAAATAGCAGCTAAATTCTTATTTATGTATCCAAGATCATCACTTAAATTGTTAAAACTAAATTATTGAGCTTGAAAAATCATAGGATAGATAAATCAAGTGCTCCTCAAGTCACAATTTTCGTATGAGGTTTTGCGACTACTTTAGCGGGAAATACTTTTGCTCTGAGTGCTTCGGTTAGAAGTGCTTTCATAAGAAATTTATAAAAAAATACTTCTAGCTTTTTCTGTCAAACGCAAATAAAAACACTTATCAAAACGCATTTTTAATGATTTCAGAAGTAATCCCAAACATGTCTTAATTTAATGTTAATAAATAATAACATTTGCTAGTGTAATGATTCTAAACGCACTTAACCTTAAAAATGATTTTTTTAATAAATATAACATTTTTGGTTTGATGCTTATAAAACTAAATATGAATGATATTATTCATATATATATATATATAGAGTCAAAATAATCATTGAGATTGACATAACTAATCACGTTGGTCCTTGGGGTTTGAAATCGATAGAAGTTGTCCCTGAGTTTGTCAACCATCAATCATTTTGGTCATTCTATGAAAAAATTTAATTAAATAAGTATAAAATGACAAAAATGCTCTCAATTTTTGTCAAATCATTTGGCTCATTGTTTATTAAATTGAGGGTATGTATGTCATTTTGGTCCTTATTTAATATAATTTTTCATGGAATGACCAATGATTGATGGTGAACAAACTCAGAGACCACTTCTATTGATTTCAAATCTTAGGGACCAAAGTGATGAGTTATGCAAATCTCAGGGGCCATTTTGGCTAAAAAACCTAACGTAGGGGCAATGATTGTAATTTTGTAAAATAAGTGGGGGTATACTTGCCATTTAAAATTTTTATTAAATGTGGACTGATTACTATGCTTTGAAAAAAAAAACCACTTTTTTCTACTTCTTCTTTTCTACTATTATTGACAACCGTTTTTTTTTAAACACGTTTGATGTTGCAGATTTTTTAATAAATTGCTTTTTTTTTAAGTACCACAATCTCAAACTAGCCATTAACCAACTTATAATCTCTTAGCCGGCCCCAACCCATCTTCTGTTTTTATGTAAATGCCCTAATCTAACTCGTTTTTGCCACTAATGTCATGAATTTTTAGCATGCAAGGGTAGCCTGGCCCAACACAATGGTGAAAGAAAAATGATAAAGAGACTATCAAAAGTTGGACTATTCATGGTTTCTTCATCATCTCATTTTTTAGCACAATATTTTATAATGTTAGCACATAAATTATACTAAAAACATGACGTGGTGGAGAATCACTAGACTTTTGAATCTCCTTAGCATGAAATCAAGCAACGAAGGTAATTTTGGAATTTAGGGACCAATTTAAGTTTTACCACTGACCGCACGTATTTCAAATCTACTTGATAAGGAAGCGAGTTAAATGAAATGACTTATGTGGGTTTTCCAAAAAAATAAGAGATTATTTTTCACTATAAAAACTTACATAAAACGGATGTATAATTATTATGATATTTTATTAATATAATAGTGTATGTAAGTTTATCTCTAGAATAACGTTAACTTTGACGATAAACGTTACTTTAAGAGTGCATCCACACTATATATTTCAAGATTTTTCAAATTTCAAATTCATACAACTTTCTCCAACTCACGAGAGCGATCTGGTTTGGAGCAGCTTATGGGGTGGCCAGGCCAGGGCAGTCTGGTCATGACAACTAAACACATGCATGCAAGTAAACCGTATTTTTGAGAAAAAAAAAATATTTTTTTGCTTTGAAAGTCGTGCAGATACGTACAAGAACTCTTCGCAATAGTTTAGTAGAAAAATCATCGTTATCATAAACTATTTTGTTTTCTTTTCTCCTGGTTGATTTTTCTTCTCGTGTGTTCTTCCTTTGTTTGTGGTCGTGACTCGAATTTACGAATTATATAATGCCTAGTATATGTACAGAATCTGATAATTTTTTATTCATTAATTAATTGTTTCAAATATAATGCCCAGTATATGTAGGTTTTCTCTGTATAAATTTATAGTTGAGAAACAGAAATCTGTAATTTTTCACTGCCTTGCTTTTGGAGAGATCTTTTAGTGTGTCGGGATACAGTCTAATATACCAAGTGTAATACAATTTGTTGCAAACTTAAAACAAACAAAAAAAATTCTACCAATTATTTGTCACACTTAATGTACAAGGCTATGTTTCCAGCACAAACAATCATTTATTTTGCCTTCATGCTAAAACATGAAGAGAAATGCTAAGTGGACTCTCTAAAAAAATGAGATTTTTCATAAACTCTTCGTCACCTCACAGTTGAACGTTAAATCTAGTGAATTTGATTATGAAAGTGATGTTAACCACCCTCGACCTAGACTAGCATGCTATAGTTGCTACCCTATTAATTTCTGCCTGGAGGATTAACATATCATTTAACCACTTATTGTCAAGTCACTTTCTTTAAACATTTCAAATTTCATGCAACTTCTAAATTTCTGGCTAATTTCATGTGACTTTCTTTCTACGCATTTCCATATATATATAAAGCCGGAGGTATGGCGGGCCTGGCGGCGGAGCCCTAATCATAAATTCAAAGGTGAGATGGGTCCCAATGGTGCTGGATTATTTCTGTATTTCGTTTAAGTATATCCCCACATGAGCGTAATCGATCTAATTAGCACAGGATAATGAGATGATAAGACTGATGATGATTGGTTAAATGGTCTTGCTTAGGCTGATGACAATGTATTGAGGATGAAGTTGGCAGATATACATAAGGGTCATTCAAACCTTCTTAGCTAATTACGTAAAGATTACATCAATTAAACTCCACAACGTTGATTTTCATGCGTACGTATATTAGGGCATCAAGTATATATCCATAGGAAGATTCTTTGTTATAGCTTTCGCATGGAGCAGTTCTCTCACAGTAAAATGGAACCTATAGATCTCACTTAAGAGACAGACACATTCAAGAACTTCTTCTCTTTGCATACAAACACACACAAAGTGTTTTTAAATAAAATTTTTAATTCTTGCTATCAAGGGTCTAAAAGGCACTAAGCCCTAGTCAGATGGTAGGCAGGGGTTTAGCTTAAGCACCAGGCCTAGGAGAAGGGTTAGGCAGTTTTTTTATTTTAATTAAAATAATCATATAAAATACAAATAAATGTCTACTTATACTTAGAAAAAAAAAACATAATTATGTTGGGATACATAAATTACAAAATAGAATTGACATATAAATTATAAAGTACTAGACTATATTGAGAACATGGGACCAAACGTATAATGAGTATTCATCCAAGTACCCAACAAGTCTCTTACAATTTATTAAAAAAATAAAATGCAAAATTGAAGTTATTTATTTTCTATCTAAGTAAGGGTCACAACCTAGCTAGGCTGCCTAGTTGTCATCCAAGTATCCAATAAGTCTCTTACAATTTATGAAAAAATAAAGTGCAAAATGGAAGTTTTCTATTTTATGTCTAAGTGAGAGTCACGACCTAGTTAGGTGTTTTAGGCGAGTCTAAACGAGCTAAATGGGCATCTAGGCAAATCTAGGCTGCTTTCTTATTTTAAACGTCCAAAAATTAATTATGGAAATGACAAGCCGTCTAACGCTTAAGCAGAGCAAAAGCAGCACTAGTCAGGGACTTTTAAAATGCTTACTATAAGACTAAACAAATACTGATTGATGGAACATGCATCAACTCCCAAAGTTGGGGACGAGACATCATGGCAGCTACACACATTTTAGTGCTCATGGACGTCGTACCCACTAATAGTTTGTCTTATAGAAAATCTGCCTTTGTTCCGTACTTTTTTTTATTCTAGTCAATTGAATATGTTGAATTGTTGTTCAGTTCATATTGAAATGAATTGAAAGTGTATCGTTGGTGGGACATGAACAAATTCACTTGTTTTTCCCCAAGACTTTTACAATGTTAATATATACAACATTATGCACATATGCTAATGTGGAAGGAATAGATGGGCTTATTTTGACTTATAAAATCAGCACATAAGCTACTTATACAATGGCATATGACCATATTTTACAGTATCATTCATAAATAATACAATGACATTGATGATCATGAGGACTCATTTATAGGTTAATGTGGAATTCACAACCCGGAACAAAAACAACTATCATCGAGTTTTATCTTCTCTTCATAGTAGACATTTCGTATCTCAAAAACAACAAACAATTAATGGTACAATTTGGTTATAGTGGTGAAAGTGTGGCTTTTGCACAGCTCATAAATGAATCCTCATCAGTTTAACGGGGGATTAGAAACAAACAAACGAAAGATAAACGGGTATGTTTTCAAAATCGTAGGGTGTAATGTGAGAGATTAAAAACCTCATTGTCATTATATAAAAACATAGAGGATGTAAATTATTGTCAACCTTTTTCTTATATGCATACCATAAAACTTGAATATAACTTTCAAAGAAGGATATCTAACATGAAGTTTTCAATTTAGTAAAACAATATTTGTGTCCAGTTCTCCATTTAGTAGAACAATATGTGTGTTACATGGAAATTATGATCACACAATGCTATATATGTACAACCCGATCATCTTACTAACAATTTTCTGTCTTTCTCAACCAATGTAACTAGCGAACATGTGTTGATAGATGCAGTTAGTTTTTCTTCCTCTTAAAATGTGTGGGTGTAGTGTGATCATGTAGGTTGAGAAAATAACATTTTCCTTTATCAAAGTGTCATCTTGCCTGTACGTAATACTGTATGCCTTCTATGGTTTATTTATCTTGGCCTCGATCGCTTTCCTATAGGTGGGGGAAAAGCCTGAAAAATTAGAGCTAGCCTCGTTTGTAACTGTTAGGAATTTTCGTTTTGTACCTTGTTACTTGTTAGCTAAAATTGTTGCATGCCTATGGAACACGTAAACATCCGCTAAATCTTGTGACATATAAATCTTCCATTTATAAATGAAACGTCGTAAATTTAACTTTTATGAATTATTGTTAAATTATTACCGACGTATTATGAGATTTAATTCAACTCTAACTAGTGCTAATCAATCAATAATTTATCTCAAAAAACTTCGAGTCACACCTCCTCTCAAATTTCAACCTAGTCATCACTAATTGATGGACCAATTGGAACCCACACGTTATATTTAGTGCATGCTTATGTAATTCCCACAACTAAAGTATGACTGTATGTACGTCATTTTTTGCAACTAAGGTTATTGTTTGAGAGTGACAGCTGTCTTCGGGCGTGGGTTTGGACCTTGTGCTGCTTTGTTCGGCACAAAACACACCACGTAACACAATTATTAATTTTCACATATGTAAGCATGCATGCTGTGTTCCGAAGAGAAGGGTAGTGTCATAATCATTGACGTAAAATAGTGGAAACATAACATATGATAATAATAAGAATAAAGGAGTGAACTTTCACTGAAATTTACCATACAATTTGGAGAAAAATCGTGGTAGTGACATCATGCCTTATAGAGTGTGCATACGTAATAGTTCATAGTCGTCTGAGAGGTACGTACACTAAGTTAATTAATTAGTATAAAACTTGGAAATAAAAACACGAATAAATTAAATAAGGGTTGTGTTCTTGTATTGAGCACAACTGATGCTAGAATTCACATGATTACGTGAGACTGATGCTAGCATGAGACACGTTTGCATTGATACTAATGCTAGCATCTCCACTAACTTAGGAAAAAAGTAACGTATTATACATAATACTATTACGATCAACATCAAGAAGCCAAGCTAGATTGTAAACTTAATGGAGAACTCTGCAGAACGCATTTCCAAAGACCTTTAAGGTGGTGGTGCATTCGAGCCAATCATGCATATCTGCATGCTAAGGCGGCAATAAACATATAAACATAAACATAAATACTACAAACGCTTTTGAGGCGAACTTGAAGACGTATGTTGTAAATTGGTAAATACCACGTCGGTCATGGCCACTGTGAGGAGAAATTTTAGCCTTTAGGGAAAACGGACTACCGAATTCCGACAGCACAGTAAGAAAATGTCCATTCCCAGCCCTTGATTTGAGACCCATATCTATCTCATTTTTGTTTTATCCCACCCTCTTTCGTACCATCCTCCCTTTGTCTCCCGCACATAAGCCTTTCTTGCAACGCTTGAGTGATTCTTCTGCGAAAGACATAACATTATGTTTGGATGAAGGAAATAAACTTGAATTTAGGTAAAAATCAGAATTTATAAATTAACATGCACCAATTCCCTTGTTTGGATTCATAAACATAGAATATATAGAATTTTCGTATGAAAAAAAAAACTTGGGATTTGGAACCTCCAATTCCCAAGTTTAAATTCTATGTATATAGGTGTCATTTCCCAATTTCTATGATTTAGAGTTTAAAAATAACAAATTTTGTATTCAATTCCATTGTTCTTTTAGGTTTACTAAACAAGAAAATTCACAAATTCTAGAAAATAAAATCTCATCATTTCAATTTCTATCATTTTAAAATTCCTTAGTAATCTTAAATTTCTTCATCCAAACATAGTTTAAGAGTTTTTAGTAGGAGTTCTTACTCATTTTTGAGTAGCCAAGTAATATTCCATTTTTATCTTTCATGCATTCTTATTAATTTTCAGTCATTGACTTTTTCAATTTTTTTTTATCATTGACTTTTTTTTCTTCAATTCATTCGATTCAAAGAACTCAGAATCTAATGCAGTCGAATAACTCATCTTTGACAGACATACTCAATTTTGGACTCCTACACCTCCCACCCTTCCTATGCACAACATAGCAAATGTGAGGCACTTGTGGAGCCAAAAATAATATACAAAATCCAGGAGGTGACAAGTGAACTTTTACCCGCAAATGATAAGAATGCCCTCATTAATTTAGCGAACCGTAAATTGTTCCACGCCCAATCCCATCCTCAAGAAGACCTAACTTGTTGAATACAACTTCTCCATCCTCTCATGTTCATAGGAAGGAGAAGAGTCAAATGTATTAAAGATAAGATTAATAATCATATCCTATTTTTGAAGCTTTCTTTATTGAAGACCAACTCAATCAAGCAAAGAACCACAATCAAATCTAATCAGGGATTTTACGAGATAATTCAAGATATTATTAATTAAATAATATTTTGGGGATAATCCTCTCCTCCATCCAATAGATGACATGCCTTGGCCAACTGCATGTCGATGCATGGCACGGAAAATCCTACACATGTGACCAGTTATCTTCTAATGGATACCCCATTCTCTGCCAAATTCTCTTTTAAGTTTTTGCTACGCCAATTAAGCCCAAAGCTTCTTTTTTCTTTAAAAAAAAAAAAAAAAAAAACAACAACTAACTTAGGCATCGAAAATCCATTGGTTAAACCCTCTCGCCCCTCCGTGGGCTCGTGGTCTTTGTCATTGATAAATAAAAAAATTGTATGTATAAATTCATCAAGATTGAAGACGCAGGAGGACTTTTGCTACCAAAATTATGAACAATGATTTTTTTTATGTTTGAGCAACTGCCATACTCTTGACTTCGTTGGATGATTGTTTTGGTTTGCATTCATTCTTGTACGTTATAGTTGTTTTGGTTTGCCACTTAGTACTACGGTCTAGTGACATTCCTCTTTACTTGTAAGTAAGAGATCTTAGGTTTGGTTTTTGTTAGAGGAGAATTTGAACCACATATTTGCTAGTCTATTGTGAGACTTAGCCACCCCTTCATTTTTAGTGTAAATAATATCGTTTGTTAAAAAAATTAAGGCAATCCTACTGCAACATAGGTGCCACACGGCTTCTTACTTGTACACGTTCATGAAAGAGAAAAATGTAAAAAGTAATATTATTCATACCATGTTTTGTACCACATTTTCATACTACCTTAGGTGGCATTTGATGTAGACAGCCACATCATTTGAATTAATCAGTTTTGTAAATTTAGTTCATTATTTAATAAACTAATAATTAAGAAAAACTAGTTAATTAAATGATGATTGTGGCATAAGAGGAGTCTTTCTCCTTCATTTCCTTGGGTTTTGCAAATTTTTCAAATGATATGATTGTTCATATCAGATGTTACCTAAGATGGTATAGAAATGTGATATAAAAACATGGTATGAATAACATTACTCAAATGTAAATTATTTTACAGACAAATCCCCTTACGAACATAGACGTCGGAAGGCTAATTCTTACAAATTAAAGAAACCGAAAAACAGTAAATTACACTAATCTACCTTCCAACATAAATGTAGGAAGGCTGCTTAATTATTTTACACATAAAAAAGAAAAAAAAAGAAAAAAGAAAAAAAGAAGACATCAATCATTAACCAAATTAATAGGGAAAACAAAGAAGAGGGTGATGCCCTCCCAACTGGCTCTTCTTCTTTCACCGTCATGCAGGTTTTCCATTAAAAACATTGTTTCTAAGCTTTCCACTCAGCTTCACCTGCCTGCAAGTCTAAGCTTTCCACTCAGCTTCACTTCACTTGCCTGCAAGCCAAACGTACGCAGAACCTTTCATAAACTAATAGTTTAATTAAACTGTGATTAACACTTCAAAAATCTTATTTGGTACTCCTCACAAGTGTATTTTTCTTTCTAAATATAGAAAGTTTGGAGTGCCAAATGAGATTTCTGGAGTGCCAATAATAATTCCCAATTAATATTGTAGTATTTTAATTCGTATGTAGATGTATTTTTCGTTTTGGTTGTTTTAAGCATGGATTAAACCTATCTGATCAAGCAAAGTGCTAATATATAATTACTCAAATGAAGACGATAAGGTTTGTTGATATGATATTAAACGAACAAAAAGAAGAGGAAAACAGGAAGATAAATGGAATTTACTGTAATAAGAACTTGTCTTGCAACGCCTGGCCTGAAGCTTGGTTTCATTCTAAAACTGCTTTTCCTTTTGAATTATGTATTCAGACATATAGAGTGATGTCACTTATCATATCATGCATGTCGACGCGAAGCTCACATCTTAACAAGATTCAAAATTCCAAAAAATTTTGGAATTCTAGTTCTTGCTTCCTGTTTATCTCTTGGGACCGAATTCTAGATTTGTGACTGAATACTATTGTTGTAGGCTTAATTTCTAGCAAGTAATTAACCATATATGCCATTAACTACCAACTAGAAGAAACTAAGTTAAATTCAAATGTATGCACCTCCGGATGTGCAGCAACCTGGAAGATGGTACCCAGCTGCTGAAGATGATGAGGTTTCGGTCTTGCTAGATGGATTGATTTCGCAATCAGGAATGCCTTCAATCTTGGGAAAATCACCGTCTTTCTTTTCACATTGTTTTATCAGTGATGGGCATCGTTGGATTGATAGATGCTGGAGGGAGGTTGGCGGGCCATCCGCTGGTAAGGACTGGAGTTCTGGACAATCTTCGATGTAAGGATCCGTGAGGGAGGTGAGATTCTTGAATACGTCAGGGGCGCCAAAGGACTCGAGCCTCTCACATGAGCCAATACTAAGAAACTGAAGAGAGGTTGGGAGCCCTTGAGCTGGCAGTGTCACAAGCCTAGGACAGTTTTGAATGAAGAGTAGTTCAAGAGAGGGGAAGCCGTTGAACAACATTGTGTTTTCTTCATTGGTTAGATGCATCAAATCTGCACAGTCATTGATGTACAGTGCCTTGAGGCCAGGAAGAGTGGGCCATTTTGGAAGACAGATGAGATCTAAGATGTTTGAAATCACCAAGGAGTATAAACTCCCAGTACTCGGTATCATACTCACTATTGTTTCCTTTTGACAAGCATCCAATGCTAAAACCTGAAGCCGTGCTGAGTGGTCTTGGTCTGGGAGGGCTCTCAATGACATGCACCCACTTAATTCCAGTTTCTGTAGCCAGATATTTTCCGGTAATGAGCGCAGCTCGTGGCAATTGATAATCTTCACTTCCAAGAGAGAGTGAGAGAAAATTCGCTGTGTAGTTATTCTTTGGCCATCAACAAGTTGTTTGGGATATTCAGGCCAGTGCTTCAGTACAGGATTGTCAGCAAGCTTTATGAACATCGCTGGGCTGATTGGAACAGCCTCTAGAGAGTCGCACTTTTTGATCTTCAGAACACGCAGTTCAGTAAAGACGGGTGGCATTTTTGTCAGCTTCGGGCAGTTACTCATCTTTAGCGTTGAGAGGGATTCATCCCACTCTCCCTGCCATTCCTCCAACTCTAGCAGATTTTTCAGGCGGAGTTCCTTAAGGTTGCATAGCTCGCCAAGAGTGAGGACTTTTATTCTAGTGCAATCATTCAAACAAATTCTAACCAGACTACGGAGTTGTCCGTGTTTCATCCAATTTGGAAAGTCAATGCCCCTGTAGTGACAGATTTGGAGTTCCTCGAACCTTGATTGGGGTTGGAGGTCTTCAAGTACTTGCTTATCAGTGGCTTCTTGTAAATTAAGATCAGATCTGTTGCTGCTCCATTCATATACCACTTTTTGGATCATCTCTTTCGCTATTAAGTTTGCATCGACTGCGTTCACTGCATTTTCCAGCTTTGATATATGTAGTGTTCCTGTGAGGTACTCCATCCTGTTCAGTTCTTCAAGCTTGTATCCAGTATCGCGGCCCACCTGATTTATTGTTTTGTAGGTTAGATGGGAGCTGAAAGCGAAACAACAAAAGAAACAAACACGAAAAAAGGAAAGCCTATTTACCTGAAATTTGTGTAAATTGTGCAGACTGGTTAGACACCCCATGCTTTGTGGAAATGTCAACGTCTTGTGCCAGAACATTTCATCCAGCTCCAGATGTCTCAACTTGACAAGATTTTTGAGCTTCCTGGGCAAACTGAAAAGCCAAGGGCAACCCAAAAGTTTCAAGGTCTCCAAATTGTACAGCTTGCATATAGAGTCTGGAAGCCTTTTTATTTCAGTTTTTGATAAATCAAGGTAGCGCAAAAGCTTCAACTCTCCAATTGAGTCAGGCAGTTTGAGAAGTGTGCTTGAACTTAGGTCTAGCACGCGCACATGCATTAGTGATTTGAATATGTCATGTTCCGCTTTCCCCAAGTCTCTCATTTGTTGAATAGGAAATAAAAGTGTGCGCAGCTTGTTCGATCTGCTGATGATCTCCCTAGTAAGCTGCTCGACATCTTTTGAAAGCAATGATACATGACGAGATTTGTCAAGACTTGACTCTAATAATTCTCCCCTATCCATCACTTGGAAACAAAATGGACTTGAGATTTTTTGCGCCAAGTCATGGATAAGATCATGCATCTTATACTTTCCATTGTCTGTGCTTTCAAAAAAGAACCTGTCCGCCAGCTCCTTGAAGTATGCTCTTCCTACGTCCTCTGTCCTCTGTCTGTTATGAGGTTGAATAAATGATTCTGCCATCCAGAGCTTGACCAATTCACTCTCTTCATAAACATGAGCTTTTGGAAACAGGGAACAATATGCAAAGCACCGCTTGTGAGCAGGTGAAGGCAGATCTATATAACTTAATCGAAGAGCAGGCAGTACTTCATCATCATATTTTCCCCATGCGTGACTTTTCGCGGTCGCTTTCCATTCGTCCACAGTTTTCCCACGCAACAGACCTCCCATTTGTTTTACAGCCAAAGGCAAACCCTTGCACATTCTTACAATTTCCTTTCCGTATTCAACTTACTCTTCAAGTTCATCAGCTCCAAAACCACCTTGTTTGAATGCAATCCCTTCAAACAATGACCATGATTCGTCATCACTCAGACATTGCAAATAATAGGGGGCGTTTGGCCCCATAATATTTGAAACATCTGAGGTCCCACTAGTCACCAGAACCTTACTTCCCTCACCCCCTAGACTTAAGACATCTAATAGCGATTGCAATTTTGTAATCTTACACTCCCATAGATCATCCAGAACAAGAATAAACCGCTTTCCGGTCAGGATGTCACGAATACGGGTTTGTAGTTGGTCAAAGGAGAGGTTGTTGACAGCATGACCAATATTTTGTTGAGACATGTGAGACGAAACCATCTCATCTCTAAACATTTTTGTCATGTCAAAATTTTTTGTCACGCAAATCCAGGTTCTAATTTCAAAATAATCTTTAACCCTGGGGTCGTGGTAGACAAGTTGGGCAAGAGTTGTTTTGCCCAAACCTCCCATCCCAACAATAGGAATAAATGAAATGTTTTCCGCAACATTCCTGGTCCTTGTATCTGTTATCAGCAGTTTTATTATCTTTTCCTTATCCTCGTCCCTGCTGATAACATTACAGTTTGAAATAGAACCAGTTTGTCGCGAGTGTAAACTAGTTTCACTTCTAGGCGTTGGATTCCCTTGGGTGGTCCTATAATACCACTTCCCCTTTTGTAAAATGGTATCTATTTCTGCTGTAATTTTTCGTAAGTTACGTGATTCGCGGTGCTGAAATAAAAAGCTTGAAGTACTAAACGGGAAATGGAGTTTTTGTACCTGCTTCAACATCTTCCACTCATGATATTCTGTTGCCCAACGGTCGACTAAATCCTCTGCATCATAAGCTACAACTTGAAGCCTTTCGAACCATTCCTTCATTTCGGGAGGATTAGATGAAATGAAGCGAGCTAGCAACTGTTGAATTTCTGTTAAGGTGCTTTCCAGCTTTTTTATGTCATCCTTGACATTACAAAAAGCAAGAAACTCCTCACTAGCAAGAGAACACAACTTCTCCACGGCAATGCTCACAACGGGAGTTACCAGGGTGTTGATAATTGCTTCAGCCATGTCACGATTTTTTTTCCAAAGAAGAAAACCAAGACAACAAATGGATGAGAACCAAGAAAGGTGATTGAAAGAAAGGAAACTGTATTTTTAGTTATCGGCTGCTTTAATGCTATATGCATATTTGGGTTTGCTTATTTATAGAGAAAATAATCCCTAAACTTTTCCTTGCATGCTTCAAACTAATTTCTGCCAGAAAATATTGGCGAATCAAGGAATAATTGCTGGCAACATCAGAATAATTTGATGCTAATATGAATCAAGATTAGATGGGATTGAGAATGAGGAACCACACCGCCTTTTGATTCCACACATTAGTCTTTCATATACAATTCATTTACTTTTTGCTTTGTTTTTCAGCCAATTGTTATTATTAATTGCGTGTAGTCTTTTGCGTATCTAGTTCTACCATAATAATTCTTGTTTTATTTTATTTTTAAAACCATTTATTCTTCCACTGGAGCCCAAAAAAAAAAAGGTGTATCCTCTTCCTCATTTCTATACTTTCATTCATTCTTTTATTACCATAAATTAGCCATACCATATAGCTTGAGAGATACCAAGGTGATGCCGAAAGAGATCAAGGTTGAGTTCTACAAGTGGTGTATGCCGAAGTACCATGTGTCGTATTATCATTTATTTTTTATTATTTTCTGTTATTTCACAAAATAAATAAATAAATAAGGTATCAAAGAAATAAGACAAATTAGAAATTGTTCCATTCTTACAACATGAGTCCTCGATGCAAAGAATCGTACATCAAATTTCAAAGGATAGCTAGCCTAACTACTTACGAAGAAGTCTTGGTATATCTGAAGTTCTAGTTTTTTCCATCTTTTCTTTTGCGGACAATAAACTAACCTTACATAACAACCATATCAAAGACCTAATGGATTTATGGGAAGTCTTGCTTTAGTGATGATGATAAATATCTATGTTCTTAGTGTTCAGTTCCTTTCACGAGATCCATTTTCACAAATTGATGCTTTACAATGTTAATCATATGTGATAATATTTTGATTCCATTTACATATATACATTCATCGCATATGCTTATTAAGAGAGAAAGCCTAGGGTTTGTGAGAAAATAGAGAGATGTCTAGTCAAGATTAGAGTCAAGGCGAATTTGTACACACTTAGAGCGTGGATGTTTGTAAGCCCAAGTGTTTGGGTCGTTGGCTACAAACTTTTCATTGTGGTGCATTTGCTCATTAGGGTGTAATTTTTGTTTTGGAAGTGTGCTTGGCATACATTAGTTTTTATTAATTGATAAGAAGAGATGTATTTAACACCTTTGTTTTTTCAATAAAATGTTTGTGGGTAGCTGTAGACATTGAAATTTCAGTGAAATAAATGTTCACTGGCACATTAAAGTTTTGGCATGTCAGGGCATACGCGGCATGCGCCATGTGTCTCACAAATTGTACATATGTATGTGACTCATCAAAATCGGATGAGTCATCAAGAATAACATGTGTCAACACTTGGTGGAAATGAATTATTTGATTTTAATTTAATTGAATCAATTATTAATTGATGGAGTCAAATCACGAATCGGCCCACAAATCGAGTCCTGATTCTTTCATGAATTAATTAAGCCTACAATCAAGGTCAAATCCACCCATAGGCAAGGATTGGAGAGTTTATAAATAGGAGGCTCCAAGATAAAGAAAAAGGTTCAGAAATCATTCAAGCACCCAAATGCTGCCAAAGCTCAAGCATCTAAAACCCCAAATTACTCTGAAGAATTCAGAAAGTTCTCTGAGTTCTTCACCAAACCTTCGAAGAATCATCAAGCACTACTACTCGTGCTAATCCTTCAAATCGCCTAGAGCCAAAACCTCGCAGCAACCGTTCATCCAAGATCAAGTCATCGAAACCCTTGAATCAACAACCTACATATCTACACATCTTTCAGAGATCGAATAAGAGGAAACTTGTAAACAGAGATTGTAACCCTACAAATTCATTAATACAAATTTACTTTGCACACATGTTCTCTTGTTATTTGCTACATGATTTTCGTGTTTACAGTAGCATAACTGGTAAACCCTCAAGAGACACATTTCCTCGCATACCTAGGGGTAGTTAGATTTTTATTTTATTTTATAATTTTTTTAGTTAATTTCTTGTTTTTGTTTTAGGTAGACCTGACATTCTTGTCGTGTTTCTCGTGTTTGTGTCGTTTTCGTGTGATACCCGATAGCTTAACGAGTCGTGTAGTGTAATACCCGTTAAAGTAAACGGGTAATAAGACCTGACCCGAAATCAACCTGTTAATATTATCAGGTAATATGACCCGACCCATTATCCGTTAAGAAAAATATATTTTAAATCAATATAAAATGAAAATGAAAAACATAATTTGACCCAAAAAAATGTAAAACATAATACTAAATTAGTATATACATACTAAATT